>SCDY01000603.1:0-53463 GCA_004143825.1 Drosophila micromelanica
CTTAGATGACCCCATAATTTTTTGATGCCGATCGATAGAGTTGGTCTTTGCGAATCTAACGCACCAAGTCCTTTGAAAATGCGCAAGGATATGGCCGAGCTAGAGCTATTTTTGTAAAAAGGACATTCGTTTTTTAGCCATATCCTTCAGGATCCTAGAATGATATACCTTTTTGAACTCGCGGGAAGCAGGACTATCGATTGGCATTCAAGGATGCAGTAGAGCTTCGAAAGCCCACAATTTTTACTTTGCAAATATGCCGTGGAATTTTTTGGTTGATGTAATTTTTTGTCCACCAACTTATGATTCTATTCGCCGGGTATTTCAGTTGAGATTTTAAAGAAAATCAGGTAATTCGGGCGGCTACAAAAAAATATGATCAACAGATTTTTTACGTTTTTAAATTTATTTGTTATAATTCTCTTTACATTATTTAATTTAACATTAATTTAATAAAAATTCATCTCGAGAATCTGAAATAAAGAATGTTAGATATTTACTAATTGTTTTTATATATTGTTGAAAGAAATACTTGGTTACCTATGTTTTTTTCGTGGCTTTTCCGTTGTTGCTGTCCCTGTGAAAGAATTCTCCAATCTGAAAATATACAAAATAAAAATGTAATAAACAGTAAGAAGGCTGCGTTACCGACTGCGTTATACTCTTTGACGTTCTCAAATATTATTGTTATTTTAAAAATTGCTGGGTATTTTTAGCTTTAAAACTTTATATTTTTTTATATACCCGACACATACGTCATTAAACGGACAAAACTCTTATAAAAATTCACATTAGACGGAGTTGGTCTATAATTTGCCCCTCTAAATTGTATTGTTGAAATCAGCTGTCTGCAAATCAAATCTGTTGATTTCTTAAGAACATATCCGGTAAGGCGGTAACAAGAAAAATAAGAAAGAAGAAAAAAAAAAACGCTGCGTCATGTGTTAACCTCTCATCAATCATATTGTAATTAATGCGCGCACCATATCTAATCTGACGAAAAGACAACGAACGACCGAAAACTTGACTACCGGGTGAACAAGCTCCTAACTCAGATCCAGCGAAAGCAACTATATTATGAGACAGCGCTACAATGCAAGGAAGCGAAATCTACAGAAAGTTTAGTAGAGTAAACCGAAGCTTAGATGCGCTTATCAAACTATAATTAATTTATTGATAAATTAAAATTGTATATAATATATTTCGCTTGCATTAAAACTCATTAAAAGAACATTAAACGATGTCCAGGCAAATTGTTTATTGTGGCAATGTGGTCATGTATTTAATCAGTGGCTTCCGTACAGTCCGTCTGCTGTCGCGCAAGGCCAACGAAAAGTGAAAACTGCCAACATATGATTTTCATAATTTTCAACTTAAAATTAAATCACGTTTCTTATCAGCAAAAATGTTGTTGTTGTTCGTTGTTGTTGTTGTTGGCAGTGAGTGCCTTTCTTTTTCAACAATTACCAAAATAACAGAACAACAACAACAATAACAAGAAAACAACAAAAAAACACAACTACAACAAGAGCAATAATAATGAAATTTCACTTTCAATTTGTGTGTAAAAACAAAAGACTTAAGACACGAACTTGCTGCGCATGTCGTCGCCGTCGCAGTCGCAGTCGCAATCATAGTGAAGGTTAAGTTGACCGATTTGATATTCAATTGCTATAACGGTTTCGAAAGCCGCAACGGGCAAAATGGCCGCCGCAGTCAATGCACTTGGCTCAAAGCCTGCGACTTGAAGAAGATCAATTCTAGACATATATATATATAGTTGGATATATATATATTGAATGTGTATGCATTTTTTTATAGATGTGGCCTTAAAAGCTGGCGTGAAATTCACAGCCATCATGTGAAACAGAGCGCGGCATTTCCATTTCTCATTTTCTCGTGAAAACTGAAATCTGAAAACTGGCACAGAATTGCAGCAGTAAAAAAAAAATAAAATACGCGCCAAGCTGATTGCAAATGGCACGCAATACGCATTAAAATGCACAATTAAGTGCTGGCAAATGATTTACAGTGAAAGGCAGTGAAATTTATGGCATGCAAAGCGTGAGAAGCCAAACCAAAAGGAACATCAAACCAAAACGCACATCAAATCTATTAGAAGCGAATGCTGTCAGGATGCGCGCACAGCTGTTGCCGGCTATTGGCTATTGGCTATTACCACTTTCGCTTTCATTTAAGCCAACTGCATGGCAACTAGCCTGTGTGTTTTAGGTTAAGCGGCAAGTTGGACTTTTGCAATAATTTCGAATTACACACACACACACACACACACAAACACATATACATATGCAAATGTTTGCCTGGCTTTCTATCGTGTGAAATATATTTAAAAAACATTTTTTTATATTTTTTTAAATTATGCATACTTTGTTTATCATAATTTAAATTTTTTATTGGTGTGTTGTGTTTATGTTATTAGAAAAAACTTGTTTTGATTCAGAAAATTTGATAATAGTGTGTGCAATCAATCCTTGCCATAAGCCAGCAGCGAGCAGCTAACAGCCGGGCACTGTTATTAACAGCGCTGTTAACAGCGGCCAGTTTGTCGCTTGAGTCTTTTGAGTGGCTTTTGGCAGCCAAGCGAAGGAGTTGCACAAAAGGAACGCAGCAAAAGACTACATTTCCAATGCAGCTCACAGAAACAACTGTTGTTTTGTGGTTGATACCCTGCACTTGTTGAAAATGGGGTATATATGTTTCTCAGAAATAAAGTCTTTAAATTTGTTACACAAATATTTTGTATATCAAAAATAAATTCCCTTCATTATTAATTATAGATAACACCACTAAATCGATAAATATAAATTTTTCGTGATTATAAAAGTTTGGATACACAAATTATTTATGATTAAAATTATAAATTAAATAAAAATTAAGAACTTTTTATAAAGTAAAGACAAAATTTGAGACTATTTGAATTGACTTTAAACTTGCAGGGTATCTGCTGATCGAGTACTCTCTCAACTTGCTTTTTTTTATGGCGCTTGAACGTGGCGACAACAACATCGCAATTGCCAACGCCGAGCCGAGCCATGTTTAAAACCCCAGAAGAGGGGGCCACGCTCCGAGCAACTTCACTCAATTTGCCGTTTGCTTTGAGCCGTTGTTTTAGCCGTTGTCGTTATTAACGTTGTCTTGGCAGTTGGCCGCGGCTGCGCACAAATCAGTTTCAGTTTTTCAGTCCAACGTGCGAGTTCGCAGCGAGTAACGGTTACTCAGCACAGTGTGGCCGCAGGAGTTTTCAAGTTTTCACAGTGCCTCAAAAGTGACTCAAAAGAGTGCGCAGCATTCAATTTGAATTTGAATTTGAATCAAAATAAATAAAAACACAGCTGCTGCAGTGAAGTTTGTAATAAACAACAACAATTTCGATAGTGCAGCTGGATAAGTGAATTAACGGCGAACAAAAATGGTGAGCAATAAGTGTGTCAGGCATGCCACAAAGAACTAAAACACAGACAGACAGACAAATTATCATATTTACTACGGTCATGCATACAAATGCTGCGAGAGACAAAACAAAAAACTGAAAAATAATGTTTTAAAAAGAACTATAAAAAAATAAAAACATAGACTGTATTGAAAGGCAGCGAATGGAAAAAAAATGAATGTTAAAGCGGACGGGAGAACGTCTGACAGACAGACAGAATAGTTACTGCTGCTGCTGTTGTTGGAGCCGAAGTTGAAGGCAAACCTGTCAAAGACAATGGCTAAACAAATATGAATATAAAATTCTGTGCGCTTGGTTTCAGTTTCGCTTTTCAGCTTGCGGCCATTTCTTTTAAAAGGCGCTTTTCATTTCGACTTGTAAAAAATGATATATATATAGAAATGTAGTAGCTTTTACTTCCTTGGGTGCCTTTTTGAACGATTTCCATTATGGCCAACAACACGCCAGCAGCAAACTGGCCACGCCTCAATTTGGCGCACTTAAGTAAAAGTCGCTGGCAACAATATAACTAGTTTGCTCTCTGTATGTGTGTGTGTGTGATTTTACAACAATTAATATTTGCTAAAAAGAAAAAAAAAAGAGGAAAAACGAAAAACGAAAAACCTACAACTGTTGCCACTCAGTTGTTGTCGTTGTTGTCTATTGGCAAATGGTTGGCCAAGCGGCCCAAAAAAACTGGTCGTCGAATAAATTGAAAAACCCGCAAAAATTAGGTTTGAAATACGCGAAACGAGTCTCGAAGCATGTGGAAAAAAATCGAATCGAAGCAAATGCTGAAAATGAGAAGAGAGACCGAAAACAGATAAACAGCTAAACGCGAGGCTTATAAATTAATTATTAGCTCCACATTGCATAGGATTTTTGTAACTTATTGTAAGCTAATGTATTTTAATTTGATTTTTAGTATATGGAGCAGGTATTTTTTTTAACATAATGTAAAATGTTGATTGGCAATGCAGCAAACATTTCGCGTCTGTTAATTAGCCAAAAGCTCTGTGGCTGACACGCCCTCAACTGACTGGCAATAGAGGCGCCATTGACAAGCATGACTGACATGTGTTGTTGTTGTTGTTGTTGCTTTAACCGAAAACAAAAAACTCTCACTTTCATTTGGAGTGAAGCCCGCTTGACAATTGACTGAACACTCGCACAGAATTTGTTTGTGAAACAAACAATTCAAATAACGAGTTGACTTTTACGCGGCCCAGCTAGTGTTTACATTTCGAAAAGAAAAAAACACAAAAATAGATAGTAAACACACGCACACATGGACACAATAATTGCACATTGCACGGGAGACAGACTTTCTCCCAAAAACAAAAAAAACCGAAAAAAAACTAAAAAGCAAAAGGCAGCGTCGGAAGTTAGCTGCCTGCCAACTGGGCGCATGCGTAATGTGAGGCATGTTGAAGCCAAATATGCTACACACACACACACAAACACACATTACATACTTGCATATATAAAGTGTCAAACGCAGCCTTGAATAAAATTTTATAAAATTCAACTAAAAAGCCCCAAGCAAAATGCTGTTAAGAAAAAAATGTAAAAATATGCTACCAAGAATGTAGCCGCTTTAATTGACGGCAAGCACTTAGTTTATTTATTTTTATTATTTATTATTATTTGTATACCCTCGCCGAGAGTCTTATAGTTTCGTGACGAAATTCATGACGCATAAAATCAGATATAAAATATATTATAAATCAGATTTAACAGCCATGTACGGACTGACTAGCTGCCAGTCTGTCTGCCAGTCTGTCTGTTTCTGTGACAACCTGCTTAATTAGTTTTTAAGCTATGTTAATAAATCTTGGCATTTATGTATGTATTTATGTTGGAGTCGATCGGATCGGATCTTTATATCACATAGCTGACATAGAAAAATTACTCGAAAATTATTTTTATTTTATTTTTCACAAAATAAGTTTTCGACTGAAAAAAACCAAGCTCAGCTTTGATTTGAATTTGTAAAAAACATAAAATAGTATTCAGCAATAAATAAAAAACAATAATATAGTAAATAGTAAATGTAGTGTATTAAAACTTCGGCACGCCGAGAATACGTATTTGTTCGTGCTTTATTTTTATTTTATTTTATCTGAGATACGCGAGTCACAATTACTTTGGCCTAGCCCTGACAGGCGGCCTGCAGTTGAAGTTGCAGCTGCAGTTGAACGTTCGAGTACTGAGTGGGTAGTTCAATTGTTTGTGCTGCATTAAACACAATATAAACACACTCACACGCACACACACAGTATAACTATAAAAATACAATTCACTTTTATGCTGATTTCTGTTCAATAAATTTGCATACACACCAAAATAAGCCAATGGAAAGGCGAATGCATCAATTGGTTATTGAACTGCTAACTATTTACGCCCGATTGCAGTTCAAGTCCATAGATAATGCACACTTAAAAAAGCAGTAAAAAAAAGACACAAACAAACCAAAGTTTGTCAAAGCAAATCAAATATCTTAGGCAACGAACCTTCTGCGACGCGAGCAGGAAGTGCGAATACAGCATAAAACAGACGCCGCCATTTGTTTGAGCTATTTGAATAACCAAAATAACTTGGATTTTGTCGCATATTTATCACACGCCAAAAGTTCTCAATGCCAAATGACAGTGGAGCAAAATAAACAAATACAGCTAATTGTGTGCTGTGGCTTTATCGGTCGCAAGCATATCAATCAAAGAGAAACATAGATATATATATAAATTTAAAAATCCAATAATCACACAATAACCGAATCGAAATTAAACTCGTTTTGAGCGCTTTTGTTGTTATATAAAATCGATTTACATAAATCGGATATTGGGCTGCAGGCGGCAACGACAACATAATCGCATAGCTATCATAAAATCAAATCATTATCAGCAAAAAAAATCATTGAGCTGCTAATGAAAATAGGTATATATATATATATATGAATATCTGTATCTTGTATCTGTAGTTTGTGTTAATATCCAACTTTCAAACAGTTGCACAACAGTTTTTGTTTTTTTTTATTTATTTTTAAAATTTGTTGTTTTTGTTTTTTTTTTATAGTTTGGCAACTTTTCACATACTTTTTGATCACTCGCTTCATAATTAAACTAATTAACTGTGAATGCAATTTGTTTTTGTTTCTGTTTCTATTTGATTTCAGTTTCATTTACATTTGCTGGCCCTTCCTCCAGCCGCAATTAATTTTATCTGCGTTTGTTTTTGGCAATAAATTCAACTGGCCATGCCATAAAAATGTTTAAGTTAATACCGTTTGCTGTCTAGGCCATAAACTGTGATAGCCGCTCTATAAACTGGCCAGCCTCGAGGCGATCGTCATTTAATTTGAATATCTATATACTTAATTATATATACACACGACGACGCTGCTGCCAAACTGGTTTATTGTTTTTGGATTATTTAGTCTTTGATTTGGCCCAAAAGGTTAAAGTTGAACAATGGCCCAGACAGACAACAAACTATGCTTAATGCAGGTATATTAACTGTAGGAAATCTCTGCAAACAAATACAAAATTTCACTTTGTTGCACGTTGTCTTTTTGTTTTTCTTTTGTTGTTTTCTTTGTCGCTTTGTTTATTAATAAAAGCGCATACGTTTTACATAAGGGGGCGGCTGTTGTTGTTGTTGTTATACAAACTATGACATAATGTCCGGACTCGGGCCAGTTCCTTATTGTTGTTAGTTGGGCGCACGCCCCTCGAAGCTCATCAGAAATGCATGTGAAACCAGAAAGAAAGAAAATAAAAACGAGACGAGACGCAGCGTAGCGCAAAACCAACCCAACCAGACCTACGTTACTATCTGAATAAATCTTGTGCAGAGATGATTTATCAAGGAAATAACATTAACTTTTTATTTAGTTGATTGTGGTAATTAAATAAAGCCACATTTTAATTATTGTCATGAATTAAGTAGCTTCATTGGATTTTAGTTGAAAAAAAGAACTTAATATTCTTGCTACTCTTTCAAATAAATTAATACATTAATTTGGTTTGGAAATTAGTTGTCAAAGGTATTTTGATTGACTTAAGATTGGAATAAATATCAATATGTATATTATGAATTCTGTTCTCTTAACTCAACATTTATTGTAGTTTTGTTTTTTTTTTTTGAGTATCTATAGAGACCTAATTAAGTATATTAAGCTTTGCCTATATATAAAAATTCCAAAATATTTTTTATATTTTATATATAAAACAGTTATGATAGAAAGTCTGCAAAGTCTGTTCTCTAAACTAAAAAAAAAAATATTGGCTGCGGTCTTGTTATTTTTGGAGTATCGACAGAGACCTAAACAAGTATATTCAATTTTTTGAATAAAAATTCTAAATAATCGTATAAGCCTTAAAGAGATCAAAAAAATTAAATTTTTCATAGTTAGGACTAAATTATAAACGCCAGATAAACAAAAAGCTTAAAATTTAAATAAACCCCCTTTAAACAATTTACAGAAAAGTTTAGAAAATGATTCTCCTATGAACAAATATTTTTCAAATTTTAAATTTAACCTGAAAAGGACATTTTGGATGAGTTTTTTTTTTTTTTGAGTGTAGAAGAACCACCCACTCAGAAGTGGTTGGAAAGTCTTGACAAAGCCTTGACGACGCCTGGACAGCTGTCGGGGCGTTATGCGTTATGAGCTTTCCAGTTCGTTAGCCACAATTAGCAGAGCAAGTTTGTGGCCTAAGTCTTTTGTTGCGCCAGCAGAAATCAAAAGTGTGTTGTTCTTGCCGCTAGAGTTCCCAACAAATTAAAAATGAAACAAAAAGCAAAATAAAAGGCATTTACATTAATGTGACACTGACAAATTGCCAAATTCTTGACGAGGCCAGACAAAAAAAAATTAATGTGACTGCTGCGAAACAGAAACAGAAACTGAAATTGAAAGCTGAAATTGCGGCCAGTTCTATGCTGACAGACAAGCGAACAAACGGACATAAATTTTATTGACATTATGAACAAGATTCGCCGAGTGTAGGAAACGGGCCAACGGCAAATTAACAACGGATCAACAGTGGAACGGAAGTTGTGTGCAGTCAACTGTTGAGATCTGCGCTCGCTGTGGCATTGCCACCAAAGAATAATTGCCACATTGTGTAGACGGTTCTGGCGGGCCAAGCGCACGTTTAAGCCATTTAAAAAATGAAAAAAACAAACAGAAAAATTCCAAATCTGTTGCATCTCAGCATTTAGTGGGTGCGTGGGCCTAACCCACTAAATAGTTAACTGGTCGTGAGTAAAGATATTTTTAAAGCATAAGCGAAAGATATATACATATATATATATATTTATGTCCAGCTCTTTGGGTACAAAGCCAATGGCCGTTTCAGGGTTATGTTGTAGCAGGAAGTAACTGGCCAGCTGGCAACTGGCCCAGCTCCACACCCAAGTCTTACAGCAGCCAGCTTGGTAATTCGAGACAAGCTGCTGAATGTTGGCTGTTGGCTTTTGGCCAGTTGGAAGTGCGCAATTTTCGCATTATTCTAATTGGTCAGTGAACCAGTTTCAGCTGCACTTAATGAGCACTGACTCATACATATATCTATATCTGTATCTGTATTTGCCTGTCTCGCAGCCAAACTTGTTTTGCGTTAACAGCGGCTTTGGCCAGATTGCGCAAGGTCGTCTGGTCAGGACAGGTGCGCGTGCAAGCGAATATTAAGTCAGTTGTAAGCTGCGCCTTGCTGCATTATAAAAACAAAAACCACAAAAACAAAAGAGGGAAAAATGCAAAAAAAAAAACATAAGCATAAGACCTTTTATTAAAAGCCACGCTAACATAGCCAAAAAAAATGTTGGCTCACAGTTATGAGTGCTGGCTTTTAAATGCCGTTAAGCCACACACCAACACACACACACTAGTTGTGCAGTGGTTTTCTTTTTTCTCCATTTTGATATTTTTTTATTTTGATTATTTTTATTTTGTATACGCCTCACCTTGAGCTGAATTTCGGTCAAGCCAAAAGCCATTATTCAGCTTAATTAAATACCAGCAGCCGCTAAACGACGCGAAAATTTCAATAAATTTCGTTTCAAACACAAAATGAGCAACAGAAATGCAGCAAATGCATTTGCGACAGCGCCATAAACGAAAGACTTAAGCGACAAACTCGACAGCAACAGCGACAGTGACAGCAACAGCGACGTTGGCAGCGACGCATGATTAATGCACATTTTGCGCAATACAAATCGCCTGTTGAAAATATTAACAACAAACAAAGCAAATGTTAATAATAAAAAAAAATATATGCATATATTCAAATAAAATTTACAAAATTTATGCAAATAAATTGCAATTTCTGCGCTTTCCTGCGTGCTAGTGAAAATGAGGCAGACAGCAGACAGACAGATCAAAGATCACACTACACATACTTGATACCCGGTGAATGCAAAATGAAAAGTCTGTCGGGCTGTGGGCTAAAGTACAACACTTGAAACTCGAGCGTTTCCATTTCGTTTCCATACTCAAATCTGAAGAGTGCAGCCGCATAAATGATGATATATATCTGCATGTGTTTTCCGAGCGAGAGTTTACACCCTACTGTATAACAAATTAAAACTTACCTTAAAATCTCCTTTAGATTGAGTCCGATTTTCTTACTGTTATAACGTTTTCAAAACTTCAACGATTTTAATCAAAGCTTCGCTGAAATATTGAAAAAAAATTACTTTATAATATTCATTTCAACTACAGAAAACTAAGCTTAAAATTTGTAGAGAAAAAAAAAACATTTTTTTGTTTGTGGATTAATCTCTAAACTGGGCTAAAATTTAAGTTAACAGTTTGTAACAATTTAATGTGGATTTATAAATAAATTAATTAATTAATAATTATTTAATAATAAAGAAGTGTGTTTATCCAAAGAAAATATTTATTTATATATTTGTTGATTTATCCCAAGTAGACATAGATACATACGACAAATTATTTAATTATTTCAATTTTGCTAAAGATTAAACAAATTTAAAATGCATGACGTTTTTGATTGCAGTTGTTTTTTCTCCTTTTAAAATTAAAAACTCAAATTTTGATCAAATTACGCGGCAAATTAAATTATTTCAATATTTGTACAAAAATAATAGGCCCATAAATTATATGTTATCTCGTGCGTTCCCCCGAAAACTATAAATAACAATTCATAGCCCCGGTTTTTTGGGCATATTTCGGTTATTTTGGGAGCTACAGTAAACAAAACATTTCAATATTTTGGTAAATATCGATAAAGTCTTTTTGTTGTGTGCACATAAAATAACAATTGCGACTAATTGTAGTTTGATTGAGTACAGGGTATCAGCAAGTCATTCACACCATTCTGTGTAATTTTTGCGGGTTTTTCTCTCTCACTTTTTTGCGCAATTGGAAAAATAACCAATCTAGCGCCTGGAATGCAGTTGGCTTGTCTCTTATTGTGTGTGCTTGTCTCCCTCGCTCCTTCGCCCTCTCCCTCTCGCTCTGTCTGTCTATTGCTTATTGAGTTTTATTTAGTGCTGTCGTAACGAGCGGACCAACAAACAGTAATCGGCAAACCCACAAAAAAAAAAGCTTGGCGCGACTTTCGCACAGCCCAAAGCTTGGCTTTGCTCCAGCTCCAGCTCCGACTTGGGGCTGGTCGCTAATGATACTCAGTTAGCCAGACAATTGACCGAAATGGCCAACAATACGTTTACGTAAGCGTGGCCAGCAATGGCAGAATGCAATTTCAAAGATGATTTACCAAAATCGGTTGCCGACTTCGACGGGTTCTCAACTTTTCGCATTTCGCTTTCGCACAAAAGAAAATGAAAGGCATTTAGACATGTTTTCACCTTACGCTTATTTCCGAGAGCGAGATGGCTCAAACCACACACAAAAACCAGTTGGTCCAGTCCAGCTGACGTTCGGGCCACGCAATAAGGAACCTTTTTGTGTTTTCGTTTCTTAATTTGTATTTATTTATTTATTTTTTGCTTTCTGGCTGCGCATTTTAAAATTTATAATTTATGCATTTAAACGAGAGTTGGCTGATTTTAGATTTTAGATAGGCTAGCGCAAAGTTTGAAACCAGTTTCACTTTTTTGTGAGCCAAAAGGCGCCTTTTTTTCTGAGAGATCTTCAAACAGAATTATGTGGGGGGATTTATGGGCTTTGTCGGGGTGTTTATGGCCGGGACCAGGCCATAAATTAACTGTTAGCCAGTCCCGGCCGGCGACCTTGATGCGACCCTCAAGTAACCGCGGGGCGTGGCACGCTAAACTGATCTAACTGTAAGTACGCAATGCATGTTAACAAGCGTGGCACGTTTGTGCCAATTTTGGCCAAATTCTTTCTAGCCAATCGCAGTCGAACTGTCTGTGAAAGGCATGCCTTTGGCTTTTGGCCATAAGCGACGGGTTGTGTAACGTGTTCTTAATGGCGCTGTCCGCTGAATGCCAAACAGTTAACAGGTAACAGGCAACAGGTAATCGTTGTGGAAATTAGGTAAATGTAAATAAATGAAATCTTCAATCAGCCATACAATAAATTGGGAAACCATTAGCAATTGGGAAAAAACAGTTATCTGTGAGCCCTGCGAAAGATGTGCTATATACTTAGAGATCGTTTATATGAATATGATATACCTAAAACCAAAGTCCAGAGGAGAATTTGACAGATTTTTTGATTAAGATAACAAAGTTTTTCATACAAAAACTAAATTTTTGTATTGGATTTATTTAATGTAATGCAAAAACATATTAAAACCCATTTCTACACTTAATTTTTATAGAAAAAAAAACTCTTTCAGCTATGCTTATAAATGAATAAATGAAATTTACGCAATTGTGTGTGCAATAACTATTTTAACTATTGCGTATTTTCATGTTTTTGAATAACTGAATTTGGACAGCGTAGGCTTTGTAAGTGGTATTATTCAAAGTCAAGTCAAGTCGCCCGATTTGACATTGTCATCATTGCCAGAGACCAGGGAGTCTTTGTGTCGGCTACTGGGTTACTAATGTGAAGATGTCACCGAAAATTGCCTCAGCTTCGGCAACACAATAACAATACAATGCCAATACATATGCATAATAAAGAGCACTAAATAATTTTAATTAGTTGTTGAGACAGGCAACTGTCCGTCCAGCTGGGCTCATTGTTGGTTTGTTTGGCTCCGGCCCGTTGAACTGGGTCAATGTCAAGTGCTGGTCATTAACGCTTGTTGGCTCTCGTAATTTGTGGGCGCCATTTTCGGTGTGAACAAACTGGAGTGGCGGAGAGAGGCCGGCCGAAGGGCCGAATATGCTCCGACCTTCTCAAGACATCAAAACAAAATTCATTTCTGTCAAGTGCCACGTAATTTGCTGAAACTTGACGTGCCCCGCCTCCACGTAAATCAAAAACAAAATAAAATAAATAAATAAAAATGAAGTACATGTACTACAATATGTACATATCTGTTTAATTGCACTAAACATCATGTTGTTGTTTCTTTTACAGTTGCCGCCGCGATTGCTGCGAATTGCCTTTGTGATATGTCTGCTGATTGTTTTGCTCTCACCCTCCACAGACAGCGCACAGAGTAAGTACAAAACAAAAACAAAACAACTACTAAAGTACTTAAAGATAATTAATAAAATAAAAATAAAATATGTGAACAAAAAGGTTTACCAAGGGGACACCCGGGTTTGAACCGGGGACCTCTCGATCTGCAGTCGAATGCTCTACCACTGAGCTATATCCCCCACTTATATAAGCAGCGACAATTTACCAAACAACAGCTAACAATTCTCAGCTCAGCATTCGCCCCATATTCGAGTGGGTGTCCGTCCTCCACCAAAGTCACTGCAGAGGCGGAAGTTGATAAAAAAAAATTTATGTTGTTGTTGCGTTTGCGCTGTGATTACTTTTATCTGCCTCATTGAAACGTAACAGCAACAGCAATGTATTTCGTAAATGACTTTGCATTATGTGTTGTAGATTGTTTAAGCTACAAAACAAACATTAAATGCAGCCGAACAACTCAACTTAATGGTTAGGCAAAATTAACTCTATATAAAAACTGATTGTATATACAAAAAAAAAATTTATATTTCATCATGTTAGCAAATTAAACGTAATACATAATCACATAAAATAATAAAAAATACCTATTTAAAAAAAATATAAGTATAAAAAAATTAGGGGACACCCGGGTTTGAACCGGGGACCTCTCGATCTGCAGTCGAATGCTCTACCACTGAGCTATATCCCCATGCGGACGCTCGCTGACTAAACAGTATTTTCAGCGTGTTCACAGCGCTCGTTGCTGTTTTGTTTAGATTTTGGCAAGTTTATTTTACATTTTTATGATGTAATGCCGGCAAATACTTTCATCGATATCTGACCACTTGTACATAAATACATTAACAAAAAAAAAGAAAGGGAAAAAAATAATGTTTATATAATAAAAAGGGATTGGCATTAATCGAAGTACTATTTTGAGATTAAAACCAATTAATTTAATTTCTGCTTTTCATTTAAAACACTTTTAATAACTGCTGGCTACATTTTAACCACACCTCCTTTTCCATTTAATACTTAAACAAAACTCAATTAAGAAGTGAATTACAAAAAGTTTTACCAAGGGGACACCCGGGTTTGAACCGGGGACCTCTCGATCTGCAGTCGAATGCTCTACCACTGAGCTATATCCCCACGTTGTGATCCCCACCACATCTAACTGAGCACTCAAACAACAGGCAGTTTCTACTTATAAAATATAAATAGAACCAGTACGAGCAGATAAGAATATATGTTCAGTATTGAACAACTTATAAAAGAACATTTTTGTCGAATAAATAAGAAAAAAAGTTTACCAAGGGGACACCCGGGTTTGAACCGGGGACCTCTCGATCTGCAGTCGAATGCTCTACCACTGAGCTATATCCCCATGTACATTGCCAGCGACTAAACTGCCACTAGAATGCACGAAGCGAGGCAACTCAGCAACAAAAAATAGTCGCAAGGCAACCCCCAACACAAAAGCTAAAATACTTGTATGCGCATATTCGTAAACACGAGTCCATATTCGTGTTTTGGTTTTTGCTGTTTTCGGTTTTCGGTTTTCTGTGTGTGGGCTTGCGCAGTGAGAGGCCCGCTACTAGATGAAATATATTTAGTTCGACCGGTTTTTAGCAGAAATGTCGCAAATTGCATGCTTTGAGACTTGGCGGCGAGCAGCATTCACCATAATTTCGTATTGTTATTTCAGCTGCGAACAATATAACTTAATATTTAATTTCACGAAAAACAGGTATAAAACAAGCATTTAATTGCACAAGTTATAAGTATTAAGGAATAGCCAGTCTCGTTAATGAATACATATCAACATGCGTCTTCATTATACGCTGACAGCGAGAAATAAAGAAAACATTAAACACATAAAAAGCCATTGAGACAAGTTATAGACATTGTCAAATGGCCTGGAATATATACTCGAAACTAAATTTGCACCTGACAACTGAAGATGCCAATCGAAGTACATTCGTTTTAAATTATAGCCACTCGGGCTAGCAATTCGTTACTACAATCGACAGCCAATGATTGATGTTGATTGATGATCGTAATGATGAAGGGAGTATGAATGATGATCACTTGTCAGTTGAAGTGGATGGGATTTTGGATGAACACCAAGCGGTATATGGATTATTAAAATGAACAATATGAAAGTATTAACCACTCAAACCACCCAAAATGTATAAAAAAAAATAAATAAAAAATATTATTTAAAATTTTAGAACCCTTTTTGTTTTTAAATATCTTCAAAATTAACTTTGTTAAACCAAGTTTTTTAGACAAAAAAAATTTAAAAAATTTGTTTTCAGTTTATTGCTTTAACATATTTTAAAGAGACTTAATGAGTCAATTCAAAAATATCACTATGTTGTCTCGAACGTATTTCGAAACGATTTTGAAGCTTATTTTAATATTGAAAAGTGTAATTTAATGGGTTTTTAATTTTTCCAAAAGAAAATTAGCTAATCTTGAATGCTCAACATATTTTGAAGAGACTTAATGAATCAATTCAAAAATATCACCATATTGTCTCGAACCTATTATTTAACGATTTACCAATTTCATCAAAAGAAAGTTAGCTAATTTTGAATCCCAAATTTTCTATTTGCAGCCAAGACGCGTCGGCGTCTGCGTCGCCCCAGCACGGTGAGCAGCTCGTCGCGCAGCAACTTGGTCGCTGCCAAGAAAACCACCGAGACGCCCGTGGCTGAGAAGCGCATCGACCAGGAGCCAGCCTCGACCACCAGCGTCAGCCGGACACGTCTGCGCTCCAAGTCGAAGATACGCGGTGGAGCAGCCGCAGCAGCAGGAGCAGCAGCGCTGGTGGCCAGCGGCTCATCCCTGAAGGGCAAGAAGACCAAGGTGGACGATGGAACGCCAAAGATCGTGTGCTACTACACGAACTGGTCGCAATATCGCGTCAAAATTGGCAAGTTCGTGCCCGAGGATATACCCGCCGATCTGTGCACGCACATTATCTTCGCCTTCGGCTGGCTGAAGAAGGGCAAACTGAGCTCCTACGAGTCCAACGATGAGACCAAGGACAATGTGCCTGGACTCTACGAGCGCATGATGAATCTGCGCAAGGCCAATCCCAAGCTGAAGGTAAGCATTCAACTGGGCTCCCAGAGAGAGGATCATGGCTAATCAAATTCTCACACAGATTTTGCTTGCTATTGGCGGCTGGTCCTTTGGCACACAGAAGTTCAAGGACATGTCGGCCACGCGCTACACGCGCCAAACGTTCGTCTATTCGGCTATACCCTTCCTGCGGAAGCGCGGCTTCGATGGCCTCGACATGGACTGGGAGTACCCCAAGGGCTCCGACGACAAGAAGAACTTTGTGCTCCTGCTGAAGGAGCTGCGCGAAGCCTTCGAGGCCGAGGCACAGGAGCTCAAGCAGCCCCGCCTGCTGCTCTCTGCCGCGGTGCCCGTCGGTCCGGACAATGTCCGCGGCGGATACGATGTGCCCGCCATCGCCAGCTACCTGGACTTTATAAATCTGATGGCCTACGACTTCCACGGCAAATGGGAGCGCGAAACGGGACACAATGCACCATTGTAAGTATCGAACATGCACCAAATTCTTCCTAATTCCAAAAAATTAAATTTTTCGTAATGCATATTCCTTAAATACAGCATCAAATTCAAAGACAAATTATGACCAAAATGTCATCAAACGTGAAAATCGGTTCATTTTTGACAATGTTATGCTAG
Organism: Drosophila micromelanica; assembly: GCA_004143825.1. Lineage (NCBI taxonomy): Eukaryota > Metazoa > Arthropoda > Insecta > Diptera > Drosophilidae > Drosophila > Drosophila micromelanica. The sequence goes on from SCDY01000603.1 coordinate 16,713, forward strand.
TTTGGAGTTTGGGAATTATGGGTCCAAGAGCTTTACATGTCAAAATTTTTGTAAATGTATAATCAATATTTAGGACAAATCATGATCAAAATGCCTTCGAACGTGAAAATCGGTTCACTTTTGACAAAGTTATGCTAGTTTGAAGTTTGGGAACTGTGGGTCCAAGAGCTTTACATGTCAAATTTTTTGTTGATTTTGGCATGATTATTGACCAAAATTTTGACCCCCTCAGAATCACCTTATATGTTGTTTTTTATGCTAATTATGGCAAATACAATCGATTAAAATTGTAAACTCGCAATTCTGAATTTTGAAAAAAAATTTTTTTCCAAAAATCATAAGGGGGGAGTACATGATATTTTGACCAAAAAGTTTTATTTTATTTTAAATGCAGAATCAATATATGGGATAAATTATGATCAAGATGCCCTCAATCGTGAAAATCGGTTCACTTTTGACAAAGTTATGCTAATTTAAAGATTGGGAACTGTGGGTCCAAGAGCTTTACATGTCAAAATTTTTGTCGATTTTGACATGATTTTTGACCAAAAATTTGACCCCCTCAGAATCACCATAAATGTTGTTTTTTATGCTAATTATGACAATTACAATTGATTAAAAATGTAAACTGGCAATTCTAAATCTGGAAAAAAAAATTTTGTCCAAAATTCATAAGGGGGAGTACATGATATTTGGACAAAAAAGTTAAAAAAAAATTTTATTTTCAATATTGCAAATATTTTGAATGTAGAATCAATCTGTAGGACAAATCATGATAAAATTGCCATTAAACGTGAAAATCGGGTTAGTTTTGACAAAGTTATGAAAGCTCGAAATATGGGAAATCGTGGTAAAAGAGTATTAAGTGCCGGTCACTATATATTTTTACCATATCTCATAATCGTTTCTTGACTGCAGGTATGCCCCTTCAACGGATTCGGAGTGGCGCAAGCAGCTGTCGGTGGACAATGCGGCCAGTCTGTGGGTTAAGATGGGCGCGCCCAAGGAGAAGCTGGTGATTGGCATGCCCACCTACGGACGCTCCTTTACGCTGGCCAACGTGGACAAGCACGGCCCGAATGCGCCCGCCACGGGCGGAGGACGCGAGGGCGTCTACACCAAGGAGAGCGGCTTCCTGGCCTACTACGAGATCTGCGAGATGCTGCTCAACGGCGCCGTCTACGTCTGGGACGAGGAGATGAAGGTGCCCTACCTGGTCGACGGCGACCAGTGGGTGGGCTTCGACGACGAGCGCGCGATTCGCAACAAGATGCAATGGATCAAAACGAATGGCTTCGGCGGCGCCATGGTCTGGACCGTTGACATGGACGACTTCAAGGGCGAGGTGTGCGGCGGCAATGTGAAGTATCCGCTGATTGGCGCCATGCGCGAAGAGCTCTTGGGCATCTCCCGTGGCAAGGAGGCCAAGGACGTCAACTGGACGGCCGTTGCGGCCACATTCGAGGATATCGAAGAGGTATGGGTTAAAAAGATTGATTGGAAATTTACTCGTTTAGAGCCCAAAACAAGCGAGTACGATTTTCATTTTTGGTTTGATTGAATACTGTCTGCCAAATTTGGTGACTTTAGCTGTAAGATTTTGACAGATAAGGTTTTTTCGCGCTTTGCCACGCCCCCAGTGGGCATAGCCAAACAATTTTTGCGTCATCTTTGGACAAGGTTCTCAATAATCTGTCTGCAAAAATATGTTGTATACACTTCAAAACTGGCAGAGATAGATTAAATTTTAAGATTTCAAGCCTCTAGCTTCAGACCTGAACCAATCGCAATTAATTCAATTTACAGAAACCGGAACCGATCAAGATCTCAGTTGATGAGGTTCTGAAGAAGGTGCGCAAGCCGCAGACGCAGAAGAAACATCGCATCAAGTCGGGCTCCAATGCCATCGACCAGAACAGTAAGTAAAATCAAACCTCTGATTGAATCCAAATAATCTATAAAATAATTCTTGCAGCTCGGCCCGCTCAGGTCTTCTGCTATTTGACCAGCTGGTCTGCCAAGCGTCCTGGCGCTGGCAAATTCGAGCCGGAGCACATTGATCCCAAGCTATGCACGCACATTGTCTACGCGTTCGCCACGCTGCAGGATTACAAGCTGGCGGAGGCCACCGACGATGATCCCGAGAACTATGAGAGCGTTATTGCGCTGCGCGACGCGAATCCCGATCTGCAGATTCTGCTGGCCATCGGCGGCTGGGCCTTCGGCTCGACGCCGTTCAAGGAGCTCACCTCGAACGTGTTCCGCATGAACCAGTTCGTCTACGAGGCCATCGACTTTTTGCGCGATTACAAATTTAATGGGCTGGACGTGGACTGGGAGTATCCGCGCGGCGCCGAGGATCGTGTCGCCTATGTGAATCTGCTGCGCGAGCTGCGTGTCGCCTTCGAGGGCGAGGCCAAGTCTTCGGGCCTGCCACGCCTACTGCTCACCGCTGCGGTGCCCGCCTCCTTTGAGGCCATTGCCGCCGGCTACGATGTGCCAGAGATCTCCAAATATCTGGACTTTATCAACGTGATGACCTACGATTTCCACGGCCAATGGGAGCGCACAGTGGGCCACAATTCGCCGCTGTTCGCCTTGGAATCGGCGACGGGCTACCAGAAGAAACTGACCGTGGACTACAGCGCACGCGAGTGGGTGAAGCAGGGCGCGCCCAAGGAGAAGCTGCTCATTGGCATGCCCACCTACGGACGCAGCTTCGAGCTGGTCAACGATACTCAGTTCGATATCGGTTCACCATCATCGGGAGGGGGCAAAGCCGGCAAGTTCACCAACGAGGCGGGCTTCCTGAGCTACTACGAGGTGTGCTCCTTCCTGGCCGCTGACAATACAACGCTGGTGTGGGACTCCGAGCAGCAGGTGCCCTTCGCCTACAAAGGCAACCAGTGGGTGGGCTTCGATGACGAGCGTTCGCTCAAGACCAAGGTGTGTTCGAAAATCCTTTAGTTGGTATTTTTAAATATTTAACTGGCGTTGATTTACTCACTGATTGATTGATTTACTCATTAATTGATTGAACATTAATATTTTACATCCGATAATTATCATAATCATAATCAAAATAAGATTATCGAGTTAAATTAGGAAAAAAACGAATCATTTAAATTTCGATTGACTGACTCACTAAATGATTGATTGATTGACTGTCTAACTATCAGACTTCATTTTTGGCTTGACTATCTAACTGACTGAATGACTGGTGACTGATTGACTCACTGAATGATTGATTGCTTAACTAATTAACTGATCGACTGATTGCTTGACTCACTGACTGATTGATTGACGGACCAGCTGGGTGATTGATTGGCTGACTGACTGACTACGTTTGAGAAGGAATAATCATTGACTGACAGACCCAGCCTATTCGATTCATAATTATGGCCTAGGGATGCATATCGACAATATCGATTACAATCGATCAGTTAAATTCTTTGAAAATAAAATGGAGAAAAAGTAATTTCATATATCAGAATATTTTCTTATATATCGTATATCCAATTTTTCTCATATCGAATTGAATATCATATCGTCAGATTTAAATTCAATATAAAAGTAATTGAATAGATAATACTAAATGCAACTTACCCCACTTTTTAGACGGAATGGCTGAAGGAGCAGGGCTTTGGCGGCATCATGGTCTGGTCCATTGATATGGATGACTTCTCTGGCCGCTGCGGCAGCGGCAAATATCCATTGCTGAATGCCTTAAGCGATGAGCTGAAGGACTACAAGGTGACACTGGAATACGATGGGCCCTACGAGTCGCACGGTCCACGCGGCGCCTACACAACGAAAGATCGTAAGTTTCAAGTAAAATTTGCTGTAACGAAATTTTGACTTACATACATTTTTTAAACAGCCCACGAGGTGTCCTGCGCGGAGGAGGATGGGCACATTAGTTACCACAAGGATTGGGCCGACTGCACGCATTATTATATGTGCGAGGGCGAACGCAAGCATCACATGCCATGTCCTGCCAACCTGGTCTTCAATCCGCAGGAGAACGTCTGCGATTGGCCCGAGAACGTTGAGGGCTGCCACGCGCCAACGGAGGCGCCCGCCTAAAAGGCGACGCGACGCGACGCAAAGTGGGTTTAAAGGAGCTCTGTCTGGGCCTTGAGGGTCTTATCAAGTTGTTAATACATACATACATTATTAAATGATGCACCCAACCAACCACCCCCCTTTAGGTTTAGTTTGTATGCAAAACTGCCGAAACTGCCCCCGTCTCCAAACTAACGCGAAAAATACTCAAAAGTTTGCTCGAATTCAGCTGAATTTTTTGTACTAAATATAAGTTTAATTAAAGCTTAAGTTTAAGTAGTTTATATGATGTAGCTAAAAAGGATTGCACAACTATGTAGAAGTGAAAACACACACACACAAACACATCTTTCGCTCAAACTTCGTTTCGAAAAACATGTAAAAAAGAAAGGGTATATAGAAGAGCGGCTGAACTTTTATATATTTAACTGTGATAATCACATAAGACGTAACTCTCTATCAAAAAATCACAAAATTTTAATGCCCAAAACAAAAATAGTGCCTCACAAATTTTATAAAAATTATACAAAAAAAATTGCCGCCTCCACTTCTGCCGCTTAAAAACTAAAAAGCAACAAAACAACGAACAAATTATACTCTATTATATGCTAACACACGAAAGTTGTACATTTTCAAGTTTTAACTATAAAAATTTGTATTATACGTTGTAATTATTTAGTTAAAATAAACAACTCCAAAAATGAAGTTTGCCTTTCCAACTCTCAATTCTCTTAATGTATTTATAATGGCCCGGTTTTGCAACCAGGCACTAGCAAAAATTATTTTAGACTCATTAGAGTGCTCCTCTCCACGGAAATCTTTAGTAAAAGGCGAAAGATTTATTCGACAATTGAAGAGAAGCCAGAGTAACTTAACAAAAAATCACCACCATCTATACTACACAACCAGTGTTAAAACTATTTGGGAATTACAGTGCGTTCGATTGTTGAGTACATCGACACATTTGTTGCATACTTTATGGCGCGTGCAAATCCACCACCAAAATTGAGTTTCTCTTCGAGTGCGCATGTGTCATAGCAGGAGAAATTTTACAGCTGAGAATAAAATTCCCAAATGGTTTTAGCTGTTTTGCAGTGAGTAAGGTTGGACATAACTGTAACTAGTTATCGCTTCTCGGCCTTATGGCTAAGATCAAAGTGTAGTATCTGTTCTTATCAGCTTAACATCTGATAGATCCTCCATCGGAGGACAACAAATGTTAAACTGATTTTTGGAAATAGACGGAGTGCTAGGGGCTTGCTCCACCTCTGTCGCGGGTTGGCCTGGTATTGCAGTACCGCCAGGATTTCGGCCCAACTTAATGATAAATAACAACTAAAAATTAGCCAATTACAAACTAGTTACATAGTTAATTTTGAAAAGAAATATTTAGGGATAATTTTAACATAAGATAACTTTTCTAATGCACACACATAAAAATCTTATACATTCAAAAAGGAATTCAATTCAAAACACTTTTGTTTAAACATTTTATTATTTTTTTTGTTTTGGTTTTTCTCAAAAAGTTTTTGTTTTTTGACATTTTGTTTTTGTAGGTTTTCTCGTTTTTTTTATAATAAAATTTATAACTAATTAATTAGTCTTACTTTGAAGTACACAATAACTTAATAAGAGAAAAGTACGAGTATGCATAATGCCTGACAAACAGAAAGAGCTTGGGAAAAAAAGGGGCGTACAAAAAAATATTTAAAGTGAAAACGAATAAATTATAGAAAGTATTAGTTGGCAAAATCGATGTAAACAAAAGCAAAAACAACGATTTCGTTTTGGGGTATGTCGTGTAAAAAGTGTAAACAACAAAAATAATGTATAAACAGACATATGTATATAGAAGGGTACTCAAATTTCGTACAATAATTGATAATAGAATCTCGTTGCCACAAGGCTTAAAACATAAATCATATAGTATTTTTTACAAAATTTCTTATGACATTTTTGCTGGTGGTTTTCTTTCTTTTGTTAAGTGGTTGCTGAAGCCATTTGTTTGTGGATTTCAATTTCGGTTTAACGTGATATGCGGCGACGCGACTTTTGACCCTAGGCGTCAGTTGGAGTAGCTTTTAAAATAATATACATTTATATATAGACAGACTTTTAAGTAAATTTTCGTATTGTTGTTGTACTTGCAATTTTTGAATTGGAGCGTGCATTAAAAAGGTGTGTGAGAAATGTGTGTAAACAAATAATGTAAACGATTATTATAAATATTGCATGACCGAAGACCATCAAGAGTTGTACATATAAAAATGAAAGAGTATATGTATATACATATCACGCTGTGTGTGGCCTAGACGTTTCCGTTTCTTCTTTGTTCTTTTTTAGATATATATATATATAAATATGTATATTATATTGTTTTTTTTTACGTTTGTTTTTTGAGCAACTTGCCAAGTCGCGCTGTGCGTCGCTTTGCATGTTCTTTATCAACAGCATCTTTTTTTCTTTCTGCTGCATCTTCTTGTTCTTCCTCCTTAATACAACAATCTTATACTTTTTACAAATACATAGTGTTTCATTAGTTTTTTTCTTCTTCTTTTTTGTTGCTTAAATCCATTTGTTTTAAAAAATATTTCACTATAAAAATATTAGTTGAAAAATAAGAAATGTGTTTGCTTTTTGTTTACCTTCGTTTTGCGTTTTTTGGTTGTTCGTGTTGTAGTTGTTGTTGTTGTTGTAGGGTTTTAGGGGCAGGCGCTCAGACAATGCTTAAAACATTTTTTATGGTTCCTTGTTCAGTTTTTTGTGTTTACTTTTCCTTTTCGCACTGAACAATTTCGTTTGTTTGCTTTTACAATTTTTTAAGTTTGGTTTTTCTTTTCTTTTTTTTTTAGACTTTTTCAATACATATAAATACTTTCTTTCTTCCTCATTTAGCTCTGTAAAAATAGATCAACTTTTTTGTTTCGCTTTTTTTGTTTTAACAAATTTTGCAAGTTTTTTTTTTTGTTTTCCGTTTTTTTTTCTTTTGTTTACATTTTTTTCTTGTATATTTTGAGTTTTTTAACGATTTTTTTGGAGAGATTTCGTTTTTAAAAAGTTGTTGCTCCTTTTCTGTTTGTTGTTGGTTTATTTGTTTTTGTTGTTGTTGTTTTCGTATGTAAGTTTAAATGCCTAAAATGTAGTTAAGATCTAACATAACATTGGATATCAGTTGTTACTTTTTTACTTTCTTTTATCAATTATCATCATCTTTTTGCTTGGCTTAACAATATAAATCTGCGTATGTAGTGGATTTTGAATTATTTATTTTTATGTGTTTTTGTTTTTGTTTTCTATTAAGTTTTATATTCTTCATTCTCTTATTTAAAGGGCATGCGCCAAAATGTCTTAGTTATAATGAATGTTTTCTCTTATATCTTAAACCATTTTAATCGTAGTTGCTTGTGGTCGAGTAGGGGATAGGGTTAAGGGTCGGGGGGCGTGGCTAAGTGAGCTGCGCGTGTTTCTTGTTGTTGATGTTATCGATTGAGGAGGTGCTCAGTTGGCCGCACTCGACATCAGTTCGGAGAATGCGTTCTCCAGACAATTCTTGAGTTCAGCATAGGAGACAATTAGTACCGATTGCTCGTCGCGTGACATCAATTGCACCTGGAGTATAAAACTGGGATTAATCTTTGAAAGATTACGATACGAATGTGAGATACTTACGCGCTCGATGGAGCCCGCGTCCAGCTTGTTGAGGCATTGTACAATGTGTGCGTGATCCAGCCAGGGTCGGCCATCCTCGGTGACGGAATGAAATAGAAAATCACGGAATAATTTCAGCATATATCTATCACCAGTCTCTGACCAAGTGCAGTCCATATTGAAGCTGTAGCAAATAAAGCAAAGCAAAATAATTTAGTTAAACCTGCCTTAAGTTCAGTTTGAAATTTTCAGTTTCTTACTCGGGTCGCTCATTGATGCTGTTCAGTTTAACTAAAATGCGATACAGGCGACCGTTCTCCATCTCCTTGGCCAGCTCATCCTCCTGCATATCGACCTGAGCCTGCAGTGCGTCCAGTTGCGTATAAAAGCGAGCGCCAATCATCGGCATCAGATCGGTGACAGAACGGCGGTTATTCGTGGTGAAGAGGTAACTGTTGGCAATCAAGGATAATTAGCATTTCAACTTTTATAATTTCAATTTATACATACACTATAAAATTACGTAGATCGGTGGAGTAGTTTCTGGTTACCATGTCGATGCTGGACTGGACATTGTCACGCTGCACGGACTGCAGACAGCGACAGGCCAGCGCTAATACTAAGCGACCCAGTGCGGTTAGATCATCCTGCACCAAAACGAAAGCGAATTAACTTTAGATACTCTATATATACTTGATCAATTGCTCACCTGCTGATGCATGTTGACCAGTGCCAGGGGATTGGCCGCATTGGGATCGAATTGCGTGATATCTGAGATGCAGCAGGAGCTAAAACGCACACGTTTCCCTGTCACAATGATCTTTGTGGGATCTAGTATTCTAGAAAAACAAAGAAAAACAGGGTATAATTATTTTTACAATAAATGTGTAATGATAATTATAATGAATTTAAATTTTAAATAAATACATTTTATAGATCCACAACATTTTTGAATGTGTTTTTACAGAATACAAATACAAACAGGGTATCTACTAGTCAAGCCCTCTCAACTAGAGCACTTGAACTAGTTGAGCCTCGTAATATTTAAGAACAAACTTTAAAATCTAATTTATCTTAAATATATATTCTAAATTTCTGCACGGGTATTTTATCTTGCTTTTTGCAGGGTATCTGTGTGGCCGTTGCTGTTGGTTTACTCACTTGCAGGCGAGCCCCGCTTGGTGTATGGCCCTTAGGCCCGCGGTCAGCTGCATGATGATCGACCAAATTGTCGATTCGGGCAGCAAAGGTCCGTTATTTGTGCGCTGCATGTTGCTCTTATGACTGCCAACATTAAGAAAAAAAGAGTCGATTAGCTAAATGATTCAAATGGTGCTATTCGAAAGGGCTCACCTGAAGGGGCGTGCCTCGCCTTGGAATGGATCTGTGTAGCCGTTGGTCTCTGGCGCTGGCGTAAAGTATTTGGCTAGCAATGTCTGTGAGCCGGGATAATAGTCGTATACTAATACTAGGGCTGAAAACAAGATCAAAATCAGTACTGTGCACACTCAATAAAGAGAAACACACTTACAGTTATCACCAAATGCTTTTGTCGTGAACACCTCACGCAGCTGCACCACATTCGTGTGCTGCAACTTCTTCCACATCTCCACGAGGGTCATACATTTTGTGGACTGCAAACGAAAACCTAAAAAGCAAAAAATATATATGCATTACAAAATGTAAGAACATTGAAATCGGGTGTAAACGACTGCCTAATACTCGTTCACAGCATCAGAACAGCTAAAAAAATTTGGCGACTTTAGCTCTAAAATTGTGGGAGATTGGTTTCCTCAATATATATAGGTTTCTTCGTTTTGCCACGCCCCCAGTGGGCGTATCCAAAAAAAATTGGTGCTATCTGTAGAGGAGATCTGCAGTAATATTTCTGAAAAATGTTGTGCATCTAGCTCTAAAACAGAGAAAGATAATCAGATTTCAGTAAAAAAAAACTGAACATATTAAAAATTTCAAGACTTTAGCTTCAAACGGACAAACCCAATATACTGTATTCTTCTAGTGCCCGAGTTACCCCTTAAGATAGAGAATGGGTATTCACCGTGTAATCTTCTCAGGCAGTACTTGAACCCGGTGCTGTTGTGCGTGGCTCGGTAGGTGCTCGCCGGCAAGGTGAGTTTGGTGTGCATCGGTTGGGCCGGCGGCTCCAGGGGGTAGAGGGCATGGTAGTTGTCCACCTCGAGGGGGAGGGCGTGCTGGGCGGCCTCCGCGGCGTCCATAATCAGATTGGAGATCTCGTTGCGGGCAAGTATATCGGAGCGCATCTCGTCGGGCATGAAGAACGCCGACTCCAGTTGCGTCTTTGGCTGCATGGCGATCACATTCGATGCGGGCCCCGGATACACGTGCCCCGCGTACATCAGCTGCGAGGGCACCGCGCTCAGCGGCGCCACCGCGCTGACAACGCCATGGTGGGCCGGATGAGCGGCGTGTGCCGGATCCACCACCACCGAATTGACCACCGGCTGGCTGTTCTGTGCATTGGCAGTGGGATAAAAGTAGATCGTGCCGCCCACATTTTCCTGACAATAAGAAATGCGAAATTTAAAAATGTTAAAATTAAGCTTGAAATTTACAATTTCTTAAAAATATTGATTGGATTTTAAATTCACATGTAAGAAGCCTTAAAATACATTATTTTATTTTTTGCATTCCTTAACTTTTGTTTCCAATTTCGTAATTAAAACTATATTTTAAAATTTGGAAAATGTATTTCTTGGACAAACAAATCTCGTTCAATGTAAAATAAGCTTTTTCTTTTTTTTTTTTAATTTTTATGTATATATTTTATAAAAATAATTTTTTCATTTTTTAAATAATCTATAATTTCAATAAAAATCAAATTTTCGTATTCAACTGTGAACTTTGAACTCACCTGATGCACGCTCGCCGGCAATGTTGTGGGTATGGGGGAGGCGCCGTGCGGGGTCATGCCGTGTGGCGGAGACTTCTCGCCCCCGATTAGGGCCGCCGTGGGCGAGTCCTGTCGCAGCATCGCGTTGCGTCCCTTTAGCGGCGTCTGGGCGGACATGCTGCTGACAAATGGCGCCGCGGCGGGATTCGGAATAATTGCAATGGGCGCCGAGCTGGCCGTAACGGTATCGTTCACCAGCGAGGATTGTTGTTGTTGTTGTTGTTGTTGTTGTTGCTGCTGCTGCTGTTGCGCAATATTTGCTGTTGCAACGACGGCTGTTTTCTGCATGGATAGCATGGAAGAGGAGCTGCTGCCATTTGGCGTTTTGCTGATGCTCACGGATGAGGCGGAAGCGACCACAGTCGATGTGGAGGCGGGCGCCGCGGCTGAGGCAACGGCGGCGGCAGCGGCTGCTGCAACTGTTAACCCATTGACGCCGTTTAGGCCATTATTCATGTGATATGGTGGGTAAAAGTTGGGAGACGAATTGATGCGCGCTGGAATGAATTCGGGCGATTGTGGCGTTACCTATTTGGGATTAGATAATATTTCAATTAAGTAGACTCGAACGAAATGTGTAATAAAAGTGCAAAAACTGCAGTCGCTTGTAGCCGACTGCACAATACTCTGTTCATATGTGTAAAAACAGCTCAAATAACATTTTAAACGGATTTTTAGTGATTTTTAAGTTTTTAGAAAAGTTAGCCTAGTCATCAGTAATGTATCTAGTTGAGCGTGGCAGAAAGCTAAAGTTATAAATTTAGAGCTTGTAATAAAAATGCAAGCCGGTTCGAGCCCGAATGGGGTCGGTTCAGCTTTGGGTATGTCGGTTTACAATTTTATAGTTTAAGACATATACGGTTTCTTGAAATTAAAAAGAAAATAAAATATTTAAAAATCTGAAGTTGTAAATTTAAAGTTTGTACCAAAATGCAAGCCGGTTCGAGCCCGAATGGGGTCGGTTTCTGTTCAGCTTTGCCAAAGGGTTTTGTCAGTTTAAAATCTTATAACTTAAAACGTAAACGTAAACTCGTTATCTCCTTTCTAAAAAGAAAATAAAATATTTTCCTATATTTATACCTATATATTTCTGAAAAGATTACAAGTTTTTCAGAAATTTCATTGATGTGTTTTAATCTGGACGAACGAACAGCCGGACAAATCGCAAACGCACATTTTCACTTTATAAACAGAGTATAAAAAATAACAAAAACAAAGACACACTCTAACAGGTGGTTAGTTTAAGGATATGGGCTGTCTACTAACATGAGGGGTGGTGGGGTAGTTTGGGTTTATGAAACACTACGTAGCTCTTGTTGCTGCATTTTACCTGAGACTTTTTATTAACTGCTAGGGACGAGTCCAAGTTAAGTAGTGAGAACCCGTTAACGTTAGCGTTACCGTTAACGTTACCGTTATTCAGCCCATAGCCCGACGTTGTGGCAACATTCTGTCGATTCTGCCAAAAGCAGAGCGATAGTTAAAGCGAGAAGAGACAGAAATACAGAGGGAGAGAAAGAGAGAGAGATAGAGAGAGGGAAATAGTGTTGCGTGTGTTTAAATAACCGAGATAGCCTTGTATTTGTAAAATCTGTGTATATGTGGGCATTACTAGAAAAATATATGTTAAGTTTGTATCTTTTATCTTATCTGTAAGTAGATGACAAATGAGGCTAAACCAAATAAAATAAAATTTAGCGTATCAATTTAACAGTGGACCACTGTTAACATTTTTAAAAGTATGTTAACCAGATAATAATTAACAGCATCAGTTAAACAACAAATTAACAGAAGTTGTTAACATAGCAAAATGCAATAACATTAACATCGCTCTGTTTCATAACATTAACAGTTTCACTAATATGCATTCGCATTTTCTGTATACAATTATATTTAATATCTATGTTTCAAAAATCTAATATTTTTATTTATCCATCGATTCTCACATATGGGCTTTACCGACTTAATTGGCCCAATATTTCGAGGTGGAACACTTCGCACTTGCTGCGCCACAATTTTTATTATGTACGCATTAATTTTAATTTCATTTCATTTTGTTGACAACACAAACAAAAAATCCATGGATGAAAGCAAATTATTGTTATTGCTTGTATCTTATGCATATTCAGAGATACAGTAAATGCCAATTTATGTGTACATATAAATATATATGTATGTATGTTGATAGTCGCTAAAAAGTCGGTCAAGTATACAGATAAATGTATGTACATATGTACAGACAGACTGCACACTGAACTTGTAGATGGAAATTAAATTGTTTCAAGCAATTTGAGTGAAAACAAATACATAAAGCATAATTAAAAATACAATCTGTTCGTCAAAAGTAAAACAAACTTCAGCTGTTAATTAAACAGCTGTTTGTTGTTGTGACACTTGGAAATACAAATACTTGCGTACATAAGTACATATATTCATATAAATATGTATGTTAGCATTACAGGCAGGGTCATTTCTTAAGCCGCCTACTCCGAAATTCAATTTGCATGTAAAACACAAGCGCGTGACTCTCAAACTGTCAAATGCGCTCTAAACTGCGCGTTTAAGTACAAAATATAAATAATTATACGTAAAGAGCAAAAACAACAACACTTACCATATAAGTGGCGAGTTTACTCTCAGAGGGTATACCGTTCGAAGGTGAAAAGAAAATTGGATCCATAGCAGCCGTATCTGTAAAGAGATAGAATGAGCGAAAGAGACGGACAGAATTAGAGAGTGAGCAAGAAGTTCGACAAAATAAATGATTAGAAATCAATTAAATAAATATGAACATAAATTTGAACGCTTTGTGCGTGTGTGTGTCCGTGTGTCTGTGTGTGTAAACAACTCAGTGCATGAGTGCGAAAGAGAGCACTGCAATTGCAGTGCACAGTTGTGTTTTTGTTGATATTTTGTTTTGTTTTGTTTTCGCCGACGCTATCGATAAAACGATAACGCGCGCGCGCGCGCTTATTTTTGGAGCACATACAAGAGCTGTTGTTGTTCTTGCTGCTTGCTTTTGGAGAGAGTGTGTGTGTGTGTATGTGTGTGTGTAAATAAAGGCAAAGACGCAATTCGCCGTTCTGTTTTGTCTGCTGGCAAATAAAAACATAAAGCACGCAAAAAAAATGTTCATGACAAAAAAACAAACTGTGAAATTTACGTCTCCGTTTGGTAGGTGGTGCGATGGAAAATTAAAACATTCACACCTATTCAGACTCATGTGTGTGGGTGTGTGTGTGTGTGCTTTATGCACATATATTTACATATTTAGGAAATGCCGCCGTCATGACTAATTGGCGTTTATTTGTTGTTGTCCCTGTTCTTTTTTTTGCTGAAGTCAATTGGTATGAAACGCCAAGAGCTTTATAACTGTTATTGTGGATGCTGTTTTGAATGCATTTGTGGATTAGGAGTTGCAGAATTAATAAAAAAAAAACACAGCTGTGCTGTTTTAATGCTCTTGAGTCACAATTTCAAAAGTAAAAATAAACGTGCAATTAAGGGGCGGGAGCCGCAAGGGATGCCTGAAATGGGCCAATGCCTTTTTGGCAGCGCAGAAAGCAACTCAGCAAATAAGAGAAAAAATTGCCAAAGTAAGAATGCATAAAAAGCAGGCTACTGACTAGAAAATACCCTGTACTAAAAAAAACATGTGAAAATAAAAAGAAAAACTTAATATTTAACAATATCAAATAAATGTTTCCTTAAGTAAAAATATAGTAATTTAATTAAATTTTGTGTTTCAAAACTCAGAAGAGAACTGGTTCTTTTGCAATTTGTTGGCTAGTTCCACCCATATACCCCACAACAGATTTCTTGATAAATACTATAACAAGTGATATTGGCCTTGAAAATATTCGTGCATGTGTTAGACAACAACAAAAATAATCAAAAATAAAAAAAATTTAATTTCATTTGATGTATTTAGCTGTGTTGCCAATCACTTTTTGCTTTCGGCCTGCCTGCCATTTACTTATTTAATTTAACATTTTAGCACACGCAAAACACGAAATACGAAAAAAAATTCAAATTGTTTGCATTGAGAAACAGTTTGGGAGCCACAAACAGATGTCGGCTTACAATCGAGATGAACTTACTTGGGCATGGCCAGTGCATGTAAAACCGGTGAGAACGAGTTACGCTCAGATTCGAGTATATTTTGCAAAGCCTCGCCAACTGTAAGTTGTGGACACACATACACTGCTATATATGTATGTATGTGTGAGTGTCTATAACTGAGTATCTGTGAACGTTTTCACTTTACATAAATTGACTGCTACTGGTTGTTTTTTCGTTGGCATGACGTCGGCAAAAAACAAAAAAAAAAAACGAAATAAAAATGTGGATGTTGTTGCTTTAGCTCTTGGCTCATGCGGCGGAAGAGACAGCTGTGTTTTGCTTCAAAGATCACGAACGCGTTCATGAAAACGTAACACATACACACACACAACACACACACACAACACACACACACAACACACACACACAGTCTCACGTAGGCACAAAAAGAAACTTTACCACATACTTCAATCAGCTGCACAGGAGGTGGGGTGAGGCGGGGGAGGTGCAACAGCGGCGCTGGGCCAAGCACTCACAAACAATACTACGTCGTTATGTCACGTTCTATACAAACATACATATATGTGTTTTACCGTTATGTATTACGAGCAATATACATATATGTATGTATGTAACGGTATGCAAAGCTCGCGTAAGCGCAAACAATCGCGGGAGACGAACTGCGCGGCAGCACGGCGCAAACTCAACTGAGTAGGCGAGCGCCGGCGGCAACAGAGGTGTAATAAAAACGAAAGAACAGCGCGCAGCAGCGTCCGCTGAGAGCAGAGTGCAGTTAATAAATGAGTGAGCTATCACTCTCAAACTGTGCAATAGAGACAACACCGAGACGAAAGTGGGCGTGCAAGGCAGATGAAGCGATAGCAGCTACAGCTGAAAAGTTCAAACTCTCTCGCATACTCTCTCTCCCGCTCTCTGTTGTGCATGTGTGTGTGTGTAAGAACGTTAAACATGTTTTGTTTACATTTTCTGTTTTTTCACAGTCTGAGAAGCGTGCAATGTGTAAATGCATTGACCCTACCCATGAACAAGATCATGTGTTGGGCATTTGGCGCCCCCCCTTCCCCTTCACCCACCTTTGTTTGTCCTTCAAAGCGATTGCTTGTCATCTGCTCGCTTTGTATTATTCAATATTCTGTTGTCGCTCATTTAGCGGGGGGTGTTAATCTGTGTTGTGTGTACGTGTGTGTGTATATATTTATTTATTTGTTATATGTTTGCAATTGCACTGCACTTCGGACACAACACCTAATAGCTGCGAGTTCAGAGCACGTGTCGCCGCGTTTCGAATCAATTTATAAAATGTCTATAGCCTTTTTATAGAACGGCCCTCACTGCTTATCATTGGCATTATCAATCACTTCAAGCACTCTAACTGTTTCTCTCTCTCTCTCTCTCACTCGCACCTTGAAACCAAACAATGTTTCAATGTTTCGAGTTGAACTCATGTAAGTTACAAAGATCTAAAGCGAGAGATAGAGAGAGAGAGAGAGCGATTGAGAGAGTTGTTGAGCACGCTGCCCGCTATTTAATTGAGCTTTTTGAACTTGCAATAAGCTCTACTTAAGTCTTACACTAGGCTTTAAGAACGGTTATCTTCGGTTTGCCGACGATTAAATACTCTGTAATTACTTGATGTATATTATGACAGTTTATTTGTAATTTAAAAGAAAAAATGTTTAAAATACAGTCATACCTCGTTTGACGGCTTCCTCGTTTTTAAAGTCAAAACAAATTTGTTAAATGTTTTAATTTGTGTATCTTAAATTTCCAAATATTTTTTTCCTCCAATAAAAAGTGTAATGGGAAAAAAACAATATCAAAAGGTATGTACTTTTACAAATGAATAAAAATTGGGGGCATAAATGTTGATTAAAAAGGCAGTTCATACTACTTTTGCGCCAAACGTTTGATTAACAATAAAGTTTAGATATTTTCTATTTCATAATTTCACTTCTGCAAATATTATGAAAATACATAAGATGTGTATATAATCAACTATAATACAAATATGAACTGAGTATATATTTTTTAAGTTATCTAAATTTTAAATTTTGGCCAAAAACGAACCAAGTTGACATTTCGCAATTTCGCATTTCTTTTGTTCTTTGCAAAGCTTGGGCTACAAAAAAAAACTTGGTCAGAGAACGGTTTTCATTCTATGTTTATGGTGTGATCTCTGCACAGTGCACAGTGATATTGACAGCGTGAAGGAGAGCGCGGGGGGCTCCGGTTGCGCTGTGCTCTGTCGTAAGCCGCCAACGTCACCAAAGACAAGTTTGGTTGGTTTCTGTTGTTGTTGTTGTTGCTGTTGTTGCTGCTGCTGTCAGCGCAGCAACAGTTTGACCCAATTCGCCGTCGGCATTCAGTTCACTTCAGTCGAACAGCTGTGCAAACGCCGCTCGTATAAATAGATTAAAGAGGGGGGCGCCAATGGGTTAATGAGCGGAGCTCAGCTTTAAGCTCAGCCAACTCATTGAATATGTTAAACTAGGCCTACTCGATGAATATTGGTGTGATGTGCGTGCAAAGCGAAAAGCAACAACAACAACAAATTGTCTTGCGAAATGCGGCGAAGCGGGGCGGATGACAAAGAAAGCGGCGTAGGCGGCGAAAACTGATAAAACGAAAAAAAATGTGGAGTAGCAACTGCTAGGTGGGGGTAGGTGGGCAACGGAAGCGAAAATGATATGCACACACACACACACACACACACGCACAGACAGAAGCACAGCCGCAGACAGAACCGGAGACAGTGGAAAAGACAAACAGCAGCAAAAGCAACGTTGTCAATATGCCATCTCCCTGCCAACTCTCTCTCTCTCTCTCTCTCTCGCTCACACGCTGTCACACTTGCCGTGTCGATTTTGTTCTGTGCGCTTCTTCTTCATCCGCTGCGTTGGCAGAAAACAGAAACAGTAACAACAACAACAGCAACAGCAGCAGCAGCAGCAACAAGAACCACAACAACAGCAGCAACGGTCGACGTCCGCTCAATTTCATTTTGATTGATGTGTTTTTTTGCTCGTCGCTGCGATTGACAGCAGTTGCGGCGAATTACGCATTTACCTTAAATGTTCTCTCATTACAAGCTTCGCAGTTGCTCTAGCTCTCTTTCTCTCTTTCTCTCTCTCTGATTAGCTCTTCCAGTGTGTTGACAGTTGATAGTGTCATAAACGCACTCACATTTATTTTGCACCAAATAATAACACAAACACAAAGGCACATACACACACTCTTGCACACACACACACTTTCACACTCGTGTTGAGCTGTCGTTCGCCGCGTTCGCCGTGTGGTAGCGTTCGTTGCCAAAGAGTGACTAACTCAAAAGGTAAGCACAGCGGCAATGAAGACGAAGCGCACAGCACACAAACACAAAGGCAAACACACGAAACAAAAACAAAAACGAAAACACACAAAAACACACGCAAAGCAAACGCGCTGAGGCGTCTGATAATACAGTTTGAACAGCTCGGCAACACCAATCGGACAGCAGCGCATGTCAATCTGTAGCCGCGCATTCGTATCAGAGATGAGAGCGACACATTGCGGTGCGAACCAGTTCAAACGAACTTTGGCAAATTGGAGAAGAATGTAATACAGCTGGGAAATGAATTACAATTAAATCAGTTTTGATATAGGAATTTAAGCTTGCAGCGAAAACTAAATAAATAAGAAAAGTTGTATCTATATTTAAATAAATAATTTATGTAGATGAACTAGTTCTCGCTTCTGTTAATTAACATACTGTAATAATTCTTTTAATTTTGAGCTGATTAACATATTGTAAGCACAACTCTAATTGCTAATCCCTAGAGCTCATAATTGTATTCATTATTATAATCATAATAAAATGGCACACTGGGAGCTGTTATTTTTGAGGATAACATCTTGAGCTCCTCTGAGAGAGGGTGGTTCCTGCCAAAATCAGGCAACAAATCTAAACAAGCGTCGGTCTGCTTGTTGGCCAGCGACCCGGCCGTAGATAATGATCCAGCTAATGGCAATAAAACTTCCAGACGTTCCATTGCGTCGCCGGCGCACAGGCAAATTATTAGATTCCTGCACACATACACAGCACATCAATGTACTATGGGAAATTTTACACAATTTTCGGGCAAAAATTTCTAAAGTGCCTCAAAGAAACTACTTTTGTTAATTAGAATAACAGCACTGACAATGCTTAATTCCAGAATGCTTAACAGAATCCAAAGCTGTTAGGATGACTGCTGTTACAAACAGCTGTTACTAACAGCTGAATTAGGTGAATTTGTTGATAAATTGGATCGCCATTTTTGAATTTACTTTATGAAGTGGAAAATAATTTCTTATGTTCTAGAAAAGTTATTCATATAAATTTGAAGGTTGAGGAAACTCTAAAAGTGTTCAAATTTCCCATAGTGCAATGGAGAGGAGAGCGAAATTTATGTGTGCGGACGATGCGGCGTATGAGTAATGCTCGCCTCAAGGGCACACGAAAGCGAATTTAAATAGCCAACAGGATAAGGGGGAGTTCGGGGGATTTAAGGCAATGTTAATGTCATTACGATAACAGATGTTCCCAACGTTAGTGCGTGCGAAATATGCGCCGAGGAATGTGTTGCATACTTTGCAGCAGCTTTTCAAGAATTTCAGCAGACACACAAAACAGAAACAACAATGAGAAGTAGAAGAAGAAGTGCAACAATAACAACTTGTCAAGAAATGTGACAATGACAAATACCCTAACTTTTGCAAAGGGATCAACTAATTTATTGAACATGTTTTTTTAAGAACCATAGTTTGAAAGTTTATTTTCGGATATTTATATTTACTGCAGCATTTTTATTATTTCCTGATTAATTGATGGCAATTCGATAACATGTCGATACACAAACCGCAAATCGATAAAAGGCGTAAAGTTCTCGGAGCCATAGCTCCCATACTTCAAACTACCCTAATTTTGTCAAAGGTGAACCGATTTTCACGTTTGAGGGCATTTTGATCATGGTTTCTCCTATAGATTGATTCTACATTCAAAATATTTGCGTTATTGAAAAAAAAATTTTGTTGAACTTTTTGGTCAAAATATCATGTACTCCCCTCTTATGATTTAAAAAAATAGGTCTCATAGGTCATAGGTCTCATTTTTGAAACACCCATGAAATTGTCAAAATTGAACCGATTTTCATGCTTGATGGCCTTAGCATTATTTTTAATTTCGAGCGATTTTACATTTTAAAAATATGAATTTTTGTTAAAATTTTTTTTTTTGATTTTTTGTGGAACAAAATTAGTCTTTCGGTCTGGTACGTCTTTCTACACAAGAAATTCTTGCGCTTGTTTATAATTGATAAAGATTAAAAGTACTTCAATTTCCATTTGGCATTAAATTTCCGAACGCTAAAAACAAGAAAGGATATATGGACTGGTATTAAAGCCCATATATATAATTGAATAAAATGAAAGCTAGATAGAAAATGAAGACTAAGAAGAGGGTACCTAAGGCATTGACATTCCCATTCTCGTGTCTTACAGGGTAGGGCAGCAGGAAGCAGGGAAGCCTTGCATTTTGGCCAAAAATCCAACCAAAGTCTAAGAACGAAATGGATGCCAAGAAACCAGTTTCAAATTGCACTCGATACGATCCGATCCAAAGCAACAACAACAGCAACAAATAAACAAAGGCAACTCTCCAACAGGTAACCCAATGCACCTACAGAGAGCACCGAACCGAACCAGAAGAACCGACTCTTTGGTCTCTTTCTATTTCCGTCAGCTGCCAGGCCAACAACTGGTTTCTTATTCTCTACATATTCTTCTTTTTTTTTGTGTGCCCTTCTCAAAGGTATTTTACTCTTTTCACGAAGCGTGTAACGCAGAGAAGAAGACGTCTCCGAACCTATATAAAGTATCTATATTCTTATAGAAAACATTTGGCCAAAACTTGAGTTTTTGTATTAAAAATTTCTTTGGTTTTTGAAATATCCTAACGGAACTTGGCTATTAGTAGTGTATATAAAATATTATTTGTATCTTCCAATATTTTATATAGCTCCCATAGGAATAATCGGTTTAACTTTTTGTTTCAAAGATATCTCAAGCAAATTGAGAATTTATAGCGATTTCATGTACTCGTATATCCCATTATTTCATAACTGTATCATATAGTTGTCATAAGATAAATCTGTTAAGATATCTGTTTTACTAAAAAAAATACTTTTTAGTTTTTCATATTTTATAATATAGCCTTAAAAGGAACAATATTTCAGACTAATTTGTAGCATATTCCATATATCTGCAAGGGTATTTAATATTCGGCAAGCTCGTAATTTTTTTTTTAAAAAAAGGAAGTGTTTTTTTGTTCTAGCACAGGTATTACTGTTTGTGCGCCAGGATTTGGCCAGAAACAATAACACAAAGGGCAAGTGAAACTTGTTCGCCTGGAAACAAATGCTGGCCGACCGCAGGGTTGCATGCTCGTTGATCGTTTCCCAGAAGAAGAAAAACCAAAAATAAATACAAATTATGCTGCACTCTTCTCCTATCTCTCTCCCACTCTCTCTTTCTGTTATTGTGTACATGACAGCAGTTACAGCGCATGGGGTAGATTGATTACAGAGAAGCTGCTGGATGAGAACAATGCTTATGTCTTGCTATCCCGCTCGCTCGCTCACAAATGTTACATGATCCCTTTCCATGGTCACGGCTGGCTTGTAATTGCCAATAATCAAGAGCAGCGCCTTGGAAATAATTCAATTTCCAGTGCAGGAGCTAAATTAAAGGCGCAAAAGGAAGAAGCAACAAACACAGAGAACAGCAATTTGTGTATGAAATATGCCAAAGGTGACTTTCAATTACAAACGCACACAAACAAACAAACACACACACACACAGCTTAAAAGCACAGGCTGTCTTTTTTTTTTTGGGTTTGCTTTGGTCATGCTTTTATTATGGGTTTTGTTTTGTTTTGCTTTGCGCAACTTACCTGCCGGAAAAAAATTGTTTAAGAACGTTGACATTTTTCTTCTTCACCTTCGCTTCGCCAGCAGCAGCAACAACAACAAAGCGTACTCTGCGCGCTGCGCTCACCTCGTTGCTCTCCCGCTCGCTCTCTTTTTGTTCCACTCTTCTGTTTGGTCCTGTTCTTCTTGTTGTTGCTGCAGCTTCGACTGCTTGCAGTTGTTGTTGTTGTGTGTTTTCGTTTCGCTTCTTTTTGTTATTTTTTTTCTTTTGGGCTTTTTTTATGTTTTCGTTTTACAAGTGTTTTTTTATTAGGGATATTTTACGTTTTTTTTGTTTAATTTTTTTTTTATGCAATCTTATCGAACAGAAATTTAAATAATACATGGAATTCTTGCTTAACTGCTAAATTTCACATTACACATGTTCACATTGTTTTTTTTTTTGTTAAATATTTTTTTTGTTTTAGTTTTTTATAATTAGTTTGATTTGTTAAGAAAATTCATGTTTTATTTTATAGACACAAACGCTTAGAAAAGAAGGCGCATTGGCTGCAATAATGAAAAAAAAAAAACAAAATTTTATTAAAAATGAAATTTAGCTGTTTCTGTTTTCTTTTACTGTGCGTGACATGCGCCGCACAGCGCACAACGCAACGGTAAATCAAACAGAATCCTCTGACTTTGATGAAATTTTATTTGTTTTTGTATCTGTTTTGTGTGTGGGCTGTTTGTTATTGCAAAAAAGAAAGGGCGACAAATGAAATCCAAAAAGCAACAGCGCCGCCAGACCTATTGGGAAGGGGGGCCACACATTTGGGTGTGAGAGGCTTTGTGCTGCTTGGATTTCGTTTAATTTGTGTGCGTGACGCTCAGCCATATACAGACACAAAATGCGCGCATATTTGCTTTACTTCGTTTTTTTTTCACTTTGGTTTTTCACTTTTCACAATTTGAGCACACACACACATTTGATTATTTCTTTTATTTTGGAGTTACTGTTGCGTCTGCACAGTTTTCATTATATGTACATATTTATAGCATTTTATATTTATACTTTTGCATCTCATACTTTTCGCTGAACCTGCGCCAACATATTGCAAAACTGTAAAGAGAAGAGTGTGGGTAGGAGTAAAAGATGTTAGCAAAGCTTCTTGTTGTTGTTGTGATTACAATTAATTAGCTGTATGTGTGTATTAGTATTTATTTATGTATGCATGCAGATTTTCTTTTTTTTTTGTTGTTTTTGCTGGATTACTAACAATTAATGAGCGGGCGGCAAATAAGAAACTCTGCGAGAGTCAAAAAACAGACACCGCGCGTATTGCGCTGCACGAAGGTACTGAAAAGGCAGCAAACGACGAAGAAGAAGGTGACGGCAATTCAAGTGGCCAAGCGAAGCCAAATGGAGTCCACACGCGACCCTCGCTATGTATGTGTTAGTGTTAGAGCGTGTCGACATGCTGATTCGAACGTATTTATATATGTGTATGTGTGTGTGTGTTTGCAGGGTGAAGGATTGGTAAGCGCTAATAAAAACAACAACAATTACAGCTGTGTGACGCATGTGAAAAGGGAGAACACAGTGGAACTTCATGACAAATTGTGTGGCCAAACAAAAATAAAAAACTGTGTCCAAAACAAAACAAAGTCTGATGCCAAAAAATAAGAAAACAACGTTGCAGCCGGGTATAGCCGACTGCTCAATACTCTGTCCACTAACTAGAACTCCAAACGGTGTCCTTTATAGTGTAATTTTGGGAAATGTTGATTAGATTACTCGCATTTTAACCACTGTGCGATAGGGTAGACATTTTGCAGGATATATACATACACAAACACACATATATATGTATGTAAACATGCACATACATACAAGCAAGCGAAGCCAAAGCAAATGATGTTTTTAAACACTAAACAGACAGACACACACATACACGCACAGGCTTTGTGGAGTTAAACAGGATCTAAGCAGACTCAACAGCTGGCCAGCACGTACATACGAAAGCAACAACAACACTCACACCAGGTCAGCATCCACATACGTGTGCAACATGGCATCCACAGGCACACAGAGCCATATTTGTGGAATCCAAGTGGATGGTACAACAGCTGGCAAAAAAAAAAACTTACGGCCACGCCGGGGGATGGAGAGGTTGGGGTTAAGTTGGAGCCGAGCTAAACGGAAGCGCTTTTTGCTGTATTTCCTCGGCTGCTGCGACAGAGCTGTAAACAGCTGAAATTAATTTCTTTTGGTATTTCGCCGTGAGGCGAAAAAAAAGAAGTTAGCGTGCGACCAAAAGACTCCCCAAAGGGCACACAACAAGTGACAAAAGGCCAAAGGTTGCACACACAAATACATACATACGCACAGGATACATGCACACACATACAGACGGCGTTAGTATTTGCAGCTTGGCTAATTAGTTGAAGTAACCAAGCGAAAAGAACACAAACAAGCAGAACAAGTTTTTATATTTGGCCAGCATGCTTTTTTCACACGTTGCCAATGCCGTAGTTGTTGTTATTATTGCCGCTACTTTCGTTGTTTTCGCAACGAATTCTTAAGACGCAATAAGTTTTAGTTGATGTTCTTAGGGCCGGCTGAAGAGCTTTTACGTTTATTTATTTCGTTTTTTTAACTCACTTTTTGCAATTTCTGGACAACCGCTCGCACATTTGTTGTTGTCTCACTATCAAACTGGTGGCGGTCGTTCGATAGACGCGTGACGACGATTATTTTAGATTTGCGCCACTGAGTGGACAGCGCACCGATTGCTGTCAATAACATTCTGTTAAGCTGCTGTTAAAATTAAAAGCGCGCCGTGTTTAAAATTGTCATTTAATTTAAATTTTCAATATTTTATAAGTAAATTGTAATTGTTGGCAGCTTTAGCTGGTTACTAATTGATGCTCGCTGTTAATAACAGATTTCGAACTGTTATTGCGTCTGTTATGCGTGATCCCAAGCCTGAAAATGGCCATTTATGGACTGGCAGCTCATCTATAGAAACAAATCGTGCGCTGCCACTTGGTGGGCGTGGATTTGTAGACACTGCGGCGACCCAGCTCCTGCTCCAGATACTTTTGTATCTGCTGCTCCACATCCGAGCGCCACTTGAGCTCCAGAAACAGCGGGAACACCTCGCCGGCTCGCTTCAGCCGCCGCTCGGCCGTCTGGTAGCACTTCCAGGGCTGCGGCTCCACCACGAACAGCTCGGCCAGCGGCGCCAGCTTGTCCAGGAAGCGGCGCAGGCCGCTGTCGTGATGATTCAAATGAATCCACATGGTTATCGAGTAGCAGCAAACGGCATCGAACTTTGTGCGCTGCGCCCGCCCCAAATACTCTGCCACAGTGTCATCAAAGCTGGACGCCTCCAGCACATCCCCGCAGCAGTAGCTGACGCGCTCCGGACACGTGTTCTCCAGCTGGGCGCGAGCGATGAGGCGCTCGTCGATGTCCACGCCCAGCACGTGCACCGCCCGCCGCAGTCGCTGCTCCAGGTAGGTGTGCAGCAGCCGCGTGAAGTCGCCACAGTTGCAGCCCACGTCCAGCACCAGATAGGGCGTGGCTGCCACGTCCCAACTGGCGTCCAGCAGCTCCTCCTCGCCTTTGCTGGGCAGCCAAATAGCCGCGTCTGGCAGCAGCTTGACGCGCTCGCTGGCCGAGTTGAACTGATAGTAATTCATGAAATTGCCATATTGCACAGCGCCTGGATCATTATTGCGACGTTCCATTGAAAAAAACGAAGAAAACTCGAATATTTACAAAACAAAACCAATTGTTGCAACAGCTGACTGCACCGATAACCGATAACGATTTCTTTGGTATTATTTAGTATCTTAGCAGCAGGGCAAGCTTAACAAGCCGGAATTGAATACTCTGATAAACACATGAAAAACATGCGTTTTATATCTTTATCAGGTCGCCATATTGATATCTTTTTATAAAACAAAAAACAGTTTTGCTGTTAACATAAAATGGCCGATAGTTAATAATAGTTGGTATTTTTTAGTATCTTACCAACAGTGCAAAATACTGACAAGGAAAGAGCGCGCCAAAATCCGTTTTTTGAAAACTAATTTAACGATACCAGTACCCTGTGATAAAAACAACAAAACATTTACCTTTCCATGTACTTTTTAATTTACTGCACTCATTTTTAGAATTACTTTTATATAGATTTCTTTTAACATGCTTGCACTGCTTACAATTTGCTTACTTACATGCCAAAAATCGATAACATTTTCTAAAATTAATTAAATTATTTAAAACAATGTTGAAATGAATGTACAATTGCCCTGTCTGTAGTTATTATTTTATAATAATAATTAACAAGAAAGACGCTCTGGACATGGGCAGAATGCTGCACAGATCGGGGAAACTGAATTTGACCCACTAAGGGAACTAGGCAAAATTGCAACAGTCTGTTGGAACCTGCACAATATTCTGCTCATGTTGCGCGCCAAATTATAATTTAAATTTAACATTTAACCTATGTATAAATACCATATATATAATATATATATCGTGTATGTATAATGTGTATATAAACCATGATACGAATTAAATTAATTAAACGCTGTCTAGCACTAAATTATCGTACGTTAAACTATATATACATATATATATATATCTTTATATATATGTTTACTATATATTACGATTTGTATGCAATTTGTTTGCTCGTTTAACTACAGTTATTTTCTATATATATATATACAGTTACGTGTCGTTCAAATATTTAAATTTAGCTTAGTTTGCGCTAAAAACTACTGGAAATGTATTTTTTTTTATCGATTTTTGTGAGCTATACTCATACGGTTTAACAATGTTCGGGGCATTTCGATTGCCTATATACCCTGTAGAGGGCAAGGGCATATTAGTTTTCGTGTAGAAGGAGGCTTCTTCGAATCTATAAAGTACATGTATTATATGTTGTTTATCGAGTTGAACTTATTTCTCGCCCCAATTTTCTTAATATTGATATATATCAGATTTAGGAAAAATTGTTTGTTTTTATTGAAGAAAATTTAAGTCCTGAAATTTTTTCAAAAGATCGGACGCTAGGCTTTGAAGTTAGTCAAAAATGAATTTTCTATTCCACTTGGGAACAGGGTATCCGCTAGCCGAATACACCCGACTAGAGTATTGTTAACGGTTTTATTTTACCAAATTTTAGTTAAATTGCTGCTTAAGCGTGCTAAGATCAAGATTTTTAGCTAACTAGTTGCTTCTTCTTGCTGCTTTGGCAATTATCGATAAACTCTAGACGTATTTAATAAATCCTAGAAAGCTACTAAATATGGACTTTTGAGAACATTTTACGCGGCGAGCGTTTGCAAAATGTAATGCAGATGTGTTTCATTTCATTAAAAACATTAAATGGAACAAAATGGAAATGAAACGGAAACGGAGCAAAACGGAAACGAAACGGAAGTGTGACGAAAAGGAAATGAAACGGAAATGCAGCCAAAGGAATTTAAAATTCTCACTGGAGAATGATATTGAAAGTAATTGTAAAATTAGACTAGGCGTTGTTTTTTCTGTTTTTTCTATAGTAGGTATATAGCTAGATATGTACACATAAATAGGCTATATACATACATATACATATACATATATATATATACGTAGTAAGCTCATAAATACACAATACATAATATATTTATATATATATCAATTGAAATGTTCGAATCCGAAACATAATTATATTTTAAAAAACTCTTACCAAATATATATAAGCTTAAGAGCTAATTTGAATGAATATGTCTTTCGAATTTGTTGCTGCTGCAATTTTTTGTTGCTGCATTAGCTGTGTGTGTGTTTAGTGTTTAGTTGTTGTTTTTGGAGTGTTACGTAGCGCCCCCAGCGGTCCATAAATATGCAACCAGGGTGGCCAATGGGGCAAGTACGGTTCAGTTATTTTTGGCAAACCGATCGATTTGCGATATATATGTATTGAAAATGCGATAGAGATGCGTTTTACAACCAATTTATACTTGAAAATTTAACGGCTCCAGTCATCTGGGTCCAACCCGATTAGCTCCGCTTGCAATCTGCCCTTAGTCTTACAGCATATTGTTAAGCAAAATACTCTCAACGCAATCCGAAACTGCGGCGACATGCCGCACATTATTACGATTTTCCAAAATGAATTCAGTATGCCAATCCAAACGACTGCGAAATTGATAAGAGTACTTTGGATAACCTCGCCCGTGACCACCTCATAGAGACGCAACAATATCCATGGCAGCCAGGACATCCAGAATGCAAAGACTAATGCGAATGACATCATATGACTTGGGTTCGATAAATTTTCAGCCAATGCTGTTGCATATTCTTTATCATGGATGGGCTCGCCGGATCGTAACTTACGCATCATTACAAATATGTAGCCATAGTTGTGTACTATCGATATCAGGCTCGGACCTAACACTAATATCGCCAACGTTGCACTGTACGCGGCCATGTTGCCCCAGTCCAACATGCAGATGTGGCTCAGATTGTTCTCAATAGGTTGCGAGTAGCCGAGGATCGGCGGACAGCACAGCAGGGCGGCCGATATCCATGTGAACACCATCCAGCACTGGCAGCTGCAAGCGGTAAAATAATCGATTAATCACGATTTATCGATTTATCGATCAATCGATCACCATTTTTAGCTGTAAACTTAACAAACACACAGCCATAAATAGGAACTACAAATAGGGGGATATCGATATTGTATCGATATTGAGATGAGCAATTTAAGTAAAAAAAAAATATTATATTAAATTCGACATATGTGGAATGCATCGATATTTAAAACAATATATCAGCAAATGTCAGTAAATAGCCGATATGTATATTTTCCTATATATTCGATATGTCATACTTTCTCAAATATTAACTTCAAAATTAATCGATTTATTTATTAATCGAATATCGGTTTAAATACTTTGCTCTTCTCTAAAGATTGATTATCGATTATCGCTATCGTTGAATATAAGAATTAGATTACTCT
Source organism: Drosophila micromelanica (assembly GCA_004143825.1). NCBI lineage: Eukaryota > Metazoa > Arthropoda > Insecta > Diptera > Drosophilidae > Drosophila > Drosophila micromelanica. Next base: position 45,389 of record SCDY01000603.1, read on the forward strand.
CTTCACCTTTCTAATTCAATCAGACAAACGTTTTTAAGCTGTTACTGAATTGTGGATAGAGTATTGAGCAGTCGGTTACAACCGACAGCAATGTTCTTCCTCCCTTCTCACTTCTCATATCTCTTTCCCCGTTTTCCCTCTTACCGCGTCTTCGTTTGCACCGTTTCGTAGCGCAGGGGCTTTCGCACCGCCAGATAGCGATCCACGGAGATCCACATGAACGTGTAGACGGAGACGGCCCACAGGGTGACCTCCAGGTAGCCGGTGAAGCGGCAGACGATGTCGCCGTACATCCACTCGCCGGTGAGGGCGGGGTAGACGGAGAAGGGGACCACGAGCAGGCCGCATAGCAGATCGGCGATGGCCAGCGAGAGCAGATAATAGTTGATTACCTCTGTGGGACCTGAGTGTGTGTGGAATGCGTGTGGATCGTAAGTGGAAGCACTTTTAAAAGGCAACTCAACTCACCTTTGAAGTTGGCATAGGTGGCAATTATGAGCAGATTGGAGAGCACTATGGCCACGCCCAGTATGGAGATGAGTACGGCTTTGGTGAGTGCCTCCAATTTGGAATTATCCTGCAGGTAGCTCATTTCCTGCATTTTTGTGGCAAAAACACGGCAAGTGAAAGCGCTCGGGCTTAAGGTTATGTGAAGGCCCCCACACGTAAGTTCGTCTCACTTCCTGTCATGACGGCCAGCCGTTACCGTGGCGCCCTCTATTGTGCAATTGCCAAATGCAAATGCACACGCCAAGGTTGCAGTCGCAGTCGCAGTCGCTGTCGACGTCGTTGCTGGCGCTGAATTTGTATAAATTTTGTGTTGCCTGCTTTTAGGCTGCCAATTCAATTCAATTGTTGTTGCTGCTGTGGTTAAGGTTAAGGTTAAGGTGAACCGTGTTTATTTGTCTTCTTTTATGTTTTTTGTTTGTCAGAAGCTCGCTTAAAAGTTTGATTTAAAATCTAGCATTTAAAACTACTAATAGACAATAGTTTTTTTTAGATTAAGTTTTAGTTGCAAGTTTAAGTTCAAGTTCAAGTTTTAGCTATTTATTAAAAGTTTTCAATTTGGTATTTATGTTTTTTTTTTGTATTAAATTCACAACGCTCTTTTGCTAATTTTAATAAAATTTTGTTAATATCGTTAAATGTTCGTTATGCTTTTAATACGCTACTAAAAGTTTAAATGTATATATATATATTTTTTTTTATATGTACTTTATATATATATGTTTACTATTTCTTTTTTTTGTCTAAATTTGTTGTCTAGGAATTTTTGTTGTTTATTATTTTGTTTATTGAATTTTAAAAGTTACACATTTCAAACTTTGAAGTGGAAGAATAATGATTATTATTTTTTTAATTTATTTAATTTTAATATTTATTGTTATTCAAAATTTCTGACGCGATTTTTTGGTTTTGTTTTTAACTATAATTAGAGCACAGCACAAATTTTTTTTGTTTTTTTTTTTTTTAAATATTTTTAAGGCTTTTGATGTGCTACGTTTTTAAGTTCAAAATATATATATATTTTGTTTAAGTTTAATATTGTTTATTTTTATTATTTTTGTTGTTGTTGTTGTTTGCTGCGTTGTGCTTTGTGATTATCCTTTTGCTTGTAAATTCTGGCTATAATTGCTGTTGTTGTTGCTTTTTATATATTATATTTGCTTGCTGTTGTTGTTGTTGTATCTATTGTTGGTTTTTGTCAATTTAAGCTAATTGTGCGCATCTGTGAATAGAAAGAAAATTTGCACTGTTTATATGATATATATGTGGTATATATAGTATATATCCCAAGGCACCCTCTTCTTCTTCTGTTCAATAATTTATTGCACTTGACAAAAGCCTTTTAGCTGCATAAAATGCTTTACATAAGCGTCCTTATCGCAGCCCAGTCTGCCACCCCCCGCAACCACCCCTCTCACAAAACCCACTTTGACCCACTTTGGAATGTGCACTTGACACAGTTGGAGAGCCACTGCTGCCAGAGTGTCGAACAACCGCCTGCTGTAAAGCTCAAACTGCGCATTTTGGGCAAATATTCAATCGATTTTGAAAACAAACAATTTTTATATTAATTAATAAGTTGTTTAAATTATCAATTGTTTGTAATTTTTTTTGTGTTTTAATTAATTATAAATTAATGCAAATGAATTATTTATGTTTATTCCAATTCCTTTTTGCTTGAGTAGCTCTCAAACTGTGACAATCTGTGCTTGCAAAACTATTTAACAAATTTCACTTCTCAGATTTGTTTACAAAATAATTAAAAACCCGAAATTGTGAGCTTTGTTTTATGATTTTATTTATATTCCAATTTTGATGGATGTTTTAAAAAAAGAGAATTTTGTTAGATGAGTAGTAGCTCTCAAACTGTGTTGAACTAACTCTGGCTGCTAAACTGTACAGTTGGAAATGATTTATCTTATATTTAAACTATTTGGAGAAATAAATTTAGAAACTTTTGTATTTTCTTAGTCCTTCAACTTTTTGTGTAATAAATATAAAATTACAGTTACTAATAAAATTACAGTTTGACGGATCTTGGATACCTTTTGTCAACTAAGTTCGGTGTTAAGTAGCTCTCAAACGGTGGCTTTACTTTCAGTTGGTTTGCAGTCATTCTAAAACTGTTTAAAGCTATTATATATAATTAAGAATTTCTTATTTTCTTTCTTTCTTTTTTTAAGTGTTGAATTTCTACAATCATAATTTAGTACCTAAAAAATATATATATATAGCATTTAATTTAGGTGTAAATTTCTTCTTCGTTTAATTAGCTTATTCAAACTGTGATACTCTTGAATTTACAACTGGCTGTCAAACTGTGCCACCTTTCGCCTTGCGTCACTTTCTGTTGAGTGCTTTTCGCCATCGATCACCAGCCTAACTATAGTGTCAGCATCATCTACATCTTTATCTGTGTGAGGGCACCCTCTCCCTCCCCCTTCCCCCTCCCCCAACCCCACTTTTCCCTCATCAGCATCTCGGGCGACGTCATCGCGCCATTTTCCAGTCGCAGACACAAAATACAAAAACACGGCAGCCCATTATCAACTGCCATTAGAGAGGACTGTGGACAGCAGTTGGGCGCCACAGTTGACTTGGCGCCCCCCTCTCACCCCCTCTACCCCCACTGCTGCTGCATTGTGTAAGGGTAACTGTAACTGTAACAAGTTTGTCATTTGCTCGACGCCGTCTCTCAACTTGGGTAATTTAATTAATGCCAGAGTTGCCAGCCCGACAGGTGATAAATAACAATGAATTGCACTTGGCTTAGTTCCCAGCAACTCCCTCGCAAAACACGCCCCCTTTACGCAGATTGTCAATCATTGCGTAAGCGTCCAATGCAGCGTCATAAGGCAGAAGGGGGGGTGAACGGGGGTTGGAGAGGGGGTGGGATATGTCATTTGTGCAAAATGGTTTCATGGCGCCGCCAGCGAGTCGCCAACTGCCATCTGCCTGGACGGACAATTACAATGGAATAACTGTTATTGCTGCCAACTAAACCGTTGCATAATGAGCTGCCCAAGCGGGGGTGGGGGGTAGGTGGGTGGGGAATTCTTGTTAGTTGGCTGGTGGTTCAGCGAACCCACCGACAAAATCAATAACAACACCTCGAACGTTCATCATTAATTAGGAAAATCCTTTTCAAATTCTCTTTTGCACTCTTTCACAAAGTGAAAAGGGCATATTCGGTTTGTGCAATCTCTTCACAGACTTGAATGGAATATCAACTAACATTCTTTTTAATCAAAAACTCATTTTAAGTAAATTTAATTTAATGTAAATATAAATTTAAAAATTTGACATCATTTTAATACAAACTAAAAAAGATTTATATATTTATCCAAAATATAAATTTGAAAATATTGTTTAGCTTTTATACTGTCAAAGAGTATGGCGCAGTCGGTTACGCCCCACCACAACGTTCTTACTTCTTCTTCTTCTTCGCGTTGTGGTTGTTGCTGAGTGGAGAATGTCAACAATGCGCCAACTATGTGGGCCAAGTTGATGGCACTTTGATTGCCAAGTCGCGGCAGCAGCTGTGAAATAAGGGGGAAGTCAGGGGGAAGACGGGGGCAGCTCAATAAATATCCTGTCGCATATAGGTGGCCACAATTAAAGCTAATGTAATGCACTCATTTGGGGCGGATATTATTAAGATATATAGCTGGCTGCTCGGATTACGAAACTTTTTGTTTTTGGCAAAAACTTAATCGGCCTATAGGCATCTAAATATATCTATATAGAAGTATCTATATAGAAGTTTTACATTGTTTATTAAGTTTTAACAGCTGTTGAGCAGTTATTCAAGAAAATGTTGTCTGTTGTCTGGCGGCTTTATGTTATTTTTCTGGTAATTCTGGCAATTCAGACCCCTCTATGCGATTCTCATGAATTCAAGTAATGCCTGCAAACTTTCGCTGTTTTCAGTTATGTGTGTGTGTTTTTATTCAATAGCTATATTTGAAAAGTTGTGTGGTTGTTTTTATAGGTAAGTAAGTTGCTCTTACTCGATGTCTGTCGTTTTCGATTTCTCTGTCTCTCATTCTCTCCTGCTCGCTCTCGCTTTTCGTTTTTCTTATCTCTTTCTCTCCGACCCTTTTTCGCTCTATCTCTATTTCTTGCCATATTCTCTATTTTATTTTCTTTCTTATTTTCTCTCTCTCTCATACTCCCTCTTTTTCTCTCTCTCTCTCTCTCTCTATCTCGCTCTCTCTATCTCTCTCTCCCTTGCTCTTATTCTTTCTCTCTCTCTCTCTCTCTCTTACTCACATTCTCTCTCGCTCTCTCATTCTCCAATCTTTTACTTTCATTCTCTCTCTTTCTCTCTCTTGCTCTCTCTTACTCTTACTCTTCCTCTCTCTCTCCCTCTCTCTTATTCTCAGTCTCTCTCCTTCACTTACTTTTACTATATATATCTCTCTCTAACTCCCACTTCTCACCTCTTTTGCATCTCTCTTTGAAGGATACGTTTAGATGACTCAATTCCTTGTTCTAATAAACAATCTGGATGCTTCAGAGTGCATCGCTTTTAAAGTGTTCTAAAAATATTATAATGGCATTTGTGTGTATTTATAGAGTATTTAATGGGTTATTGTTTTATGCTGCTTGCAAAACTGGGCCAAATTTAATAGAAAAAAGTTTTTAAATTATGAATGCTGTCAACTTTGCGAAACAAAAAACAAGTAAAACTTTTGATTTTCATACAAATGCAGCACTTTCAAAAGAGTTATGTGTGTGTGTTCGTGTGTGTGTGTGTATGTGCGATTTGTGGGCTGCGCTTGTAGATTTCATTTCGAGCCATAAAATATGTATCGCATGCGTGTTTATGGCGCAACCAAACGCCCGCAAAAGATACAGATACAAATGTAGCTACATAAGAAACGCGAGCAATGAAGAGAGGGGGGAGAAGTATGTGTGTGTGTGTGTGTGTGAGTCAGTGTGTGCGTGTGTCAGTGTGTGTGTGTGTGACGCCACTGTGAGGCAAGTGATTTAGAAAGCCAACAACAACAGCGAGCTTCAGCGGTTGCTGCTGCCATAAAAATCATTTTTAAATGCGAGTCCAGCACAACCTGGCAAAGAAACCTTTCCCCCACGCCCCAACCCCCTCCACCCTTGCTAAATATAAAACCAAATGCCAAAGTGGGCGAAGGCCAAGGCGAATGCATGTCAAAACAAGAACAGCAACCAAAAACGGTGCGCTTGACTGCGCCACACTCTGGCACACAGTTTACAAACAAAGTTTGGAAAAAACATCAAAAGTTGTTTGGGATTATAAGTTTTAAGAAGTGCTTGTCAAACTGTAAATTTTAAATTAAATATTAATTTTTTGTGATTTGTAGAACTGGTTAAAAGCGTGGTTTGATCTTTGGAAAAATTATTCTGGCAGCTAGCTCTCTAGAAATTATAATTACAATATTACATACTATGAAAAAATGATTGTTGATTCGAATCAGGACTCGAACCCATTCCTTGTCTTTTGATTTTGTGCTTTCGTTTTCAATCTTGATTCTTGATGTTACTTTACATTATTTAAACAAATTTTTCCAACAATAATATACATATAACAGGTATATTATTGTTGAAAAATATATCGTTACTCTTATTTGCTTGAAAAAAACTTAAAAAAAACACATTTTTTGTTTGAACGTTAAGTTCAGGAAATACATTGTTTTTTATGCTAATATAAACCTAAGCAAGATAAGTTTTCGATTCGAATCCGCTTAAGGACCAACTAAAAAAAGAAAAAGTTACTCAGGCTGCAAACCGACAGAAACCCAATATGCACCGTATTTACTTATCAAACAGAGTATGAGTAGGAAAAGGAAAAGGATACTCAGTTGATGTTGGCTGCCGCGACAGGCTGAGAGGACGACGGCTGCTGCAGCCTGCTGTGGCAGCGGGGGAGCGGGGGAAGGGGAAGGGTGTGGGCGGCTTGTGAGCGGGCGACGTCATCAGGCAGGCTTATATAAGCGTGACCTCAGCGCCCGACCCTTGCCAACCCTCTCCACCCCCTCCCGAGCAGCGTTTCGCACACTTGTTTACCTTGACAGCACTTTTTTGTTGCGCATTTGTTGTTGTTTTTAGGGTCGTTTATTTTTAGGCACAAAGCGCGTCAGTTTCAGTTCAGCTTGCCACATGAATGCATCCCAATGGATGCCTGAATGGCCAAGGAGGGGGAAATCTTGTTACGAGTCTCGTCTTAAGAACTTAAAAAGTTGCCTGTTGCATGTTGCATACCCTGTAATCTTGTCAAGTGGGTAAGCCAAAAATGCAAAACTGAATGGATGATCGTATGTGATGCCAATAGATTCATCCTTTCATTCCTTTAAGAAAACGCATTCAAAATTTAAGCAATTTTAAAATTTGAATTTCTTAGCAGAAATATTTCAAATATTCCATGTTACTCAAAATTTTTTAGCCAAAAATCATGCAAAAATGCAAAACTCTAAAAAAGTTCAACAACTGAACCGATTTATACGATTTCTTTCATTTTAGTCATTTTTTGCCCTTTAAATTGATTGTAAACCTAACTAAAATAAATCTAAATCTATCCAAATCTAAATCTATCTAAAATTAAATAAAACTTGTTTAGTTGAATTTAAGTGTGATAATTATTAGCAAAATTGTTATATCGAAGGAGGGCGTATCATAAGCATATATGTATATAGAAATAAGCTGCATGTGTTACGCTCTCCCTGTAATATATTTCACGCAGACACACACACACACACACACACACACACACATAAAGTCACACAATACAACGCAATACGTTCATTTGGCCCAATTGTTGTTTCTGCTTCTGTTGTCGTTGTTGGCCAAGGACACGGAGCGCCTTGGCGACGCACCCGTGTTTAGTTAACTTTATTTTAGTGCTCTTATTATTACTTTTATTTTTATCATAATTATTTTCTGCCGTTTCTTTTTGGATCTGATTTTGATTTCCCTGGAAACGTGTTCAGCCTGAGTTCGTTTGGCTTTTGCTTAACATTTGTCCAGTATCGACAAAAATATCTTGTGACTTAATCTAATCGGTTTCGGTTTTAAAATCAACCTTATATATTTTTTTAGTTACTTTTCTTACTTTTAAGTGGACCGAAGAAAAATTGTTTAAAATAAATAATAATTTAATAAAATGTCTCTGTTTACGTTTTTATAAAGTTGATAAAAATTTTGATATGTAAAGCTCTTGGATCCACAGTTTCCAAACTTCAAATTAGCATAACTTTGTCAAAAGTGAACCGATTTTCACGTTTGAGGGCATTTTGATCATGATTTATCCCATATATTGATTCTGCATTTAAAATATTTGCATTATTGAAAATAAAATTTTTTTAAAAATTTTTGGTAAAAAAGCATGTACTCCCCCCTTGTGAATTTTCAAAAAAAAAATTTTTTCAAAATTTAGAATTGCGAGTTTACATTTTTAATCGATTATATTTGCCATAATTAGCATAAAAAACAACATTTAAGGTGATTCTGAGGGGGTCAAAATTTTGGTCGAAAATCATGTCAAAATTGACAAAAATTTTGACATGTAAAGCTCTTGGATCCATAGTTCCCAA
>SCDY01000604.1:0-53409 GCA_004143825.1 Drosophila micromelanica
ATTTAAATGTAGAATCAATTTAATTGAAAAATCATAAACAAAATGGCCTCAACCACCAAAATCGGTTAAATTTTGACCAAGTTATGAAGGTTTAAAGTCTAATAAGAACAATTTCTCGGGATTCGGGAAGTTTACATGTCAAAATTTCCGTAACTTTTGGCACGATTTTTGACCAAAAAATAAAATTAATCCGGACTCAAAATGAAATTCATTTTTATACTAATTTTGATGTCAGGAAGCGAATAAAAGTAAAATTTTGAGATTTCATTTTTTGTAGAAATTTTTTTTTCCGAAAATGAGAAGGGGGGACCCTTATGTAAAATTCGAAAAAATTCGAAAAATTAAATTTTTTCAACTTTGCTAAGATTTAAATGTAGAATCAATTTAATTGAAAAAACCTAAACAAAATGGCCTCAACCACCAAAATCGGTTAAATTTTGACCAAGTTATGAAGGTTTAAAGTCATAGTAGAACAATTTCTCGGGATTCGGGAAGTTTACATGTCAAAATTTCCGTAACTTTTGGCATGATTTTTGACCAAAAAATAAAATTAATCCGGACTCAAAATGAGATATATTTTTATACTAATTTTGATGCCAGGAAACGAATAAAAGTAAAATTTTTAGATTTCATTTTTTTGAGAAATTTTTTTTCCGAAAATGAGAAGGGGGGACCCTTGTGTAAAAATCGAAAAAAATTCGAAAAATTAAAATTTTTCAACTTTGCTAAGATTTAAATGTAGAATCAATTTAATTGAAAAATCATAAACAAAATGGCCTCAACCACTAAAATCGGTTAAATTTTGACCAAGTTATGAAGGTTTAAAGTCATAGTAGAACAATTTCTCGGGATTCAGGGAGTTTACATGTCAAAATTTTTGTAACTTTTGGCATGATTTTTGACCAAAAAATAAAATTACTCCGGACTCAAATTGAAAGTAATTTTTCTACTAATTTTGAAAAAATGAAGTTTACCAACCGTTTTAATATTTAGTTTAGTTTCGTTTTGACCGAGTTGGGAGAATTCAAATTCTATACGTCCATCCATCCGTAACTCAGCTTCACTTAAACTATAACTGTTCATATCTTTTGTGGATAGTGTGCAAGTACACGGTGCACGAGCGATGCGTGCAACATGCCCCTGCGTCCTGCATCACCACCTACGTGAAATCGAAGAAGCCCAAATGCGGCGCAGATCTGTTGCATCATTGGGTCGAGGGCAACTGCTACGGACGCTGCTCCAAGTGCCGGAAACGCATTAAGGCCTACCACGGCATCACTGGATTAACCTGTCGCTGGTGTCACATGATGGTAAGTTCCTAGTTTCCTATTAAGTACGAGCAATTTTATATACATTTTTGTCGTATGGCATTGAGAATTTAGGAGTAGTAGGCTGGAATGCCGAATGAAATGTTTGTTAAAGTGTTTCGAATCCAATCAAAGCTGCAGAAACTTCACATATTGAAACAGACACCGGATGCTCAATGGGAAATACAATATAGTATATATTTAGCTGGCAGTGTCGCTTTGGCGACAAGTGTTGTTGGCATTTTTATAGTTGAAAGCGTTTATTTAAGAAGACAGTTACCGACTGAATCCGAGAGTGGAGAGTGAAGAACAAACGCTGTGACATTCCAATGTGCACAGGCTAAGAATTTTTCAATACAGAGAATTTCAATTATTTCGATCAACTCAGTTGCAAGTCGTCTCCAGTGCTCAGGCTTGACATATCGTATTTGTTTTTGACTCGGTTGGAAACTTGTTTAGCGCAACTGATTTTGACTACACACATACACACAGATGCAGATGTCGATTTAGTTTGCACTCTGTTGGCTCCGTTTGGTTTTGGCTTCAGTTATGGCTGGCGAATTGTCACGTTTCAAAGAAATTATGCTGCTGCATGCCACAGTGCCCGTGGCTGTGCCACAAGACGCCACGCAACAACTTTGTGCAGCAACTTTGACAAGTGCAGCAGTCGAGATAATTCCGAATTCGTTATCTCAGCAGCAGCAACTACAAAGCCAGAAACATGAAGAAGAAGAAGAACAACAACAACAACAGCAAGGACAACGGCAACTAAAATGGAGGCAAGCAACCTCCTGTTCAAATAGTGCCACTGTAAATATACCGTAAGCCAGAGGCTGCAATAGTCAATATGGGATATAATAGCCATTTGTATGCCACAAAATATTTGGAGCGTCCCTCGCAATTTGCATTCGCATTCGTATTCGTATTTGCATTTGCATTTGCATTTTGGCAGCATTTTGTGGCGCACAAAACTTCACACGTGCCACACAATTTTGTTGCTACCATTAATAGAAATTGTTACAAAAAAAAATTGAGCTGCTCTTAAAAATTAAAATTAAAAAAAGTAAGCCACGCTTAAATCTCATTTAAGCGCTAATTAACAATTTTGGGATAGGCGCTAACAAAGTTTTAATCGGATTCATTAAAGCGAAATGAGCGCCTAAGCAAGCGTGCAGAGAGCTCGTCAAATAAATACGTATACGCCCGGTCTGCCCGTCAGCCAGAACGAAGGAAGCTCTGCCTAAGTGCGGAGGGTCCTTGGCCAGGAGTTAAGCATAAATTGAATTTAAGCGCGCTAGATTTTTATGGGGGCTGCTTTACTTTTTGCGGGATTTTCGTCTTATGTACTTTGCAACACTGGCTAATTTGATACGAAATCACTTTATCTCCCATCTTCTCTCTCTTCCACTCTGTAGCTGCATAATCGGTGCGCCTCATCCGTGAAAAAGGAATGCACGCTGGGCGAATACGCGGAGCTAATTGTCCCACCCACCGCCATCTGTCCGGCCGTCCTGGATCGCCAGCGTTCGGTGAATCAGGCGCACAAAGTGAGTTGATCTCTTGAACTAACCTTGGCAAACCTTGCGCAAATAATACCCAAAAATAATTGGCAAATTTTACTAATCCATTGATTCTCAACAAAAAAACTACGCACACTGCCTTCCATATTTGTTTGCTTTGCTTTCCACCCACCAAAATTGACCCACTTGCAACAAAAAAAAAATACAAATCAAATAGAAATCACAAATGCATCATCATCACCAGGCGACACATTTTCAAATTACGCCGCCGGATGAGCTCAGCTGTCCGCTTCTGGTGTTTGTCAATCCAAAGAGCGGCGGTCGTCAGGGCGATCGAATTTTGCGTAAATTTCAGTACATGCTAAATCCCAGGCAGGTGTACGACCTATCCAAAGGCGGACCCAAGGAAGGTGCGTTTCAATGCAAATTTGCCAGCCCAGGTTTATTTATGTGCTGATTTTTGGTTACAGGACTTACGCTCTTTAAGGACCTGCCCAACTTCAAAGTAATCTGCTGCGGCGGCGACGGCACCGTCGGTTGGGTGCTCGAGGCCATGGGTAAGTAACGATAACAGCTAAAACAGTTGCCAACGCTAGCCACAAATCCAATGGCACTAAATTATAATGCACACACACACACACACATGCACATGCAGACTCCATTGAGCTGGCCACACAGCCCGCCATTGGGGTAATACCCCTAGGAACTGGCAACGATTTGGCGCGTTGCCTGCGCTGGGGCGGCGGCTATGAGGGCGAAAATATACCCAAACTTATGGAGAAGATTAAGCGTGCCTCGACCGTTATGCTGGATCGATGGAGCATCGAGGTGACCAACACGCCCCCAACTGTGGAGGAGCTGCGCCCAAAGGTGAGCGATAAGTTATCGATTTTAGAGAAACTTTATCGATATTTCTTTGAAGCAGCCAACAAATGTATGACAGAAATATACGAGGGTAGATCAATAAGTTGACCCAAGTTTTTTTTTTAACATTGCTTTCTTGATGAAAATTTTTGAAATACATTTTGTATATTTGTTATTTTTTATGTTAATTAACATTTGTGACACTAGCTATCAAAATCTACACAAAAAGTGTAGAAGATTTTAGCTTGTTATCGATTTTTATCGATTTTAGGTAAATTATCGATCATCTGAAATAAAACTAACTTAACTGTTAGACGGAAATAACTCGATAGACCTCTTTGTAAATCCAGACAAAACAATATAAATAATTAATGAGATGCAGAAAGGTTCAATTATATTTATCAACCGGCCTATATACCAATATATCTCTCAGTCACGAATCTAATTTCAACCAAAATTCCCTCCCAAGTGCCACTTCAAGAGAAATTCCAATTCTGTATAGTCAACCTGAGAGACAAAGTCGAGCCAAAAAACCGATTACACAAAACTAGTTTTGGGTGCTGCCCATGTTTCCCATTTTCCCGATTAAGTGTGTTTTGGACTATTTGCAGGTAACTTTGCACTCCAACATGCAGAAGGTGATTGAATTGTCGCAGAGTGTTGTGGTCGACAAATCGGTGATTGAACGATTCGAGGAAATCCAGCGACAGAGCTTCATAAGCAGCAGTTGCAGCACTGACAACATGTCCACTGGCAAACAGGCGCCAACGACGGCTGCATCTGTCACATCGATTATGATGGCAACCGCAACAGCGGAATATGCGCAGGATGTGCCCGAGGTGGCTGAACAGGAGCGCACCACAACCACCAAGAGCATTTCGATGTCCACATTCGAAACGAGGCGCATGCAGAAAACATTGACAGCCACGCTGAGCAGCAGCTGCAGCAGCAGCAGCAACACGAGCAGCTCAAGTGGCATCAACACCAACCTGCCACAGCAGTGCCAACAGCAACAGAAGCAGCCACCAACCAGAGCAGATGGCACTGAAAAGCAATCGCTTGAGACGCTGCTGCTGCAGCACAAACAGCAACAGCAACAGCAGCGAAAGTTAGCAGCGGAAGTAGCAGCAGCAGCAACGGATGCAACGGATGCTGCTGCAGTTGAGCATAATCAAAGCGATGGCCATAATAGTCAACAGTACAACCTCGTTAAGCAGCAAATTACATTGTCATTGGATTTGTCCGACAAGTGCGAAACTAACAACAGCAGCAGCAACAGCAACAACAACGATCAGCAACAGCAACAAAACTGGCAACGTGAAGCGGCCAGCACACCGCAAACGCCCATCACACCCACAACACCATCGGCAGCAAAAACAACAACACCCACATCAACAGCAGCAGCAGCAGTGGCTGTTGCAGCCGCCAGCAGCAACATTCCGCAGAAGCCCATCAAAGTGCAGTCGGACAAGGATTGCACGGTGCCCTACAACATTATCAACAATTATTTTTCCGTTGGCGTGGTGAGTACAATTCCATTTTCCAGCTTGTTGCTGCTGCGCTTCTCTCTTGTGTTGTGTTTTGTAAATCTGTAAACAATTCTGTTAGAGCCGCATTTAGTGGGGCTAATGTCGCGTCACGAACACTGCCACATGCCGCACATCTCGTTGCAGTTGCAGTCAGCGGCAAAAACAAGGGTGTTCGGAATCAGCTGCGACCGACTAGCAGATACCCTAAACCCTGCTGCGAGGCTTAAACCAATTAAACTTGTTGAAATTTATTCAGGACTTAACAAGCATTTATTTATAGTTTTTAAAAAATTTAATTGATTTTTTAAAAATTTAATTGACTTTTTAAAAATTTAAAATATTTATAATCTGCATATTTTTTACATGTCTTCTAAGTGACTATGGCCATAGCTTCTGAAAAAGGCAGAAAAATCCGGCACAATAAAACCGATAATTATCGATAAGAAAACACATCGACAATTTAAAATAAAATTAATCTCCGCCTGTTACATCAATTAAAAAATTTTAAATTCAGCTTTCCAAATCTAACAGTTTGAAGTCGTTATCGATGTTTTGATCGATTTTACCAAAATTATCGATCAATTGAAAATTTGACGCGTTCCTCCGTTCTTCCTTCTGCCTGTTACAATCTTGAATAATGTCAACAGTCCAGGGTATTTACGCTTTGACATTCTGCAGCTAAATTGTATTTCCTGTTTTTATCACACATATTCATTGTCACGAAGCTTTGCATTTGACGTGTCGCATTTAGTTTTGATTGTGCATCCAAGGGATTAGGCGATTTAATTCGGCTCGTATGAGCTTTTCTCTTATAGCCATTATACAAATACATTCATATCCAGGCTAAGCCCCGCTCAATTATGCTAACACAGATGCCATTGGCATAGTCCACTGAAAAATCACTAAGAGAATAAACAGAAATATATCCCGAAACGGTTTTCGACATAAGTCGAGTCAATATACGGCAATTCCTGCAATACTCTGCTCAATATATATATATATATATATATATGCACAGAAGTACTTAATCATTTATTCATCATTTTTTGGCAGTTGAAAGCAGTTCGTGGCAGAAAACAAAACTTGATTTGCAATGTGAATGAAACGTTGGAAAAGCGCAACTCTTTCTTATGCAAATTTCCGTCGGAATCGTCTAGAAACGTAAACGAAAATCAGCTCAAACCATGACCTTTCAATAAACCAACTTTTAAAACTATCAGTTTGCACAATACCCTGTATTTCAGTAGTCTACTTAGGTAGTACTGCTTAGCTGGGTACAGGGTATTTAAAGCGAAAAATCAAATTCGCGCCAGGCTGACAAAAATTTCCATATTCTCACACTCTGCTCGCAAATGGGTTGCGGTTAGACCAATTGCGAAAGTGTTGCACAAACACAGGCAACGAACCCAATTGCGAATGTGGCAAGAGTCGATTGCCAAATGCACACACACACACACACACACACGCACACACAGACACACACACACACACGCAGACACACCGGCACATAACGAGTTAAGCACCCAATCATCAGAGGCTCATTTGCATCATTGCATCGCCGCAATTCGGAGTACGCACAGCAATCATTAGCACAAACAGGACTCAAAGGACTCTGCAAACAGAATTAAAACACGTTCAACACAGAGCCGTAACTTTTGCAGTTGCAACTTTATAAAGCGTGAACCAATAAATTACAAATTTGTGTAGCTAAAAATACATTAGAATTTCCGCCTGCATTTTTTGGTTAGAGAATATGTTAGGCTCGATCTGTGAAAGAATTATATTATAATTATAGAATATAGATTGATAGCTTAATAATTTTCTCCTAAAACTCTCAAAACTTTATCATGATCTTAAAAACTCATCATTTATCTATATGATGGAAATATATACATTTTATCGATTTGCCACGCCCTCAGTGGGCGTACCAATAAAAAATTCTTTAGATGAGGTCAGCAGGTCAACAGCAGTCTGTCTACAAATATTATATAAAAAAATATAATATATAAAATTTTTTTTTTTTAATTAACACAATTATAATGAAAAGTTAAAAGAAATTCAATTTGGCTAAAACACGTGAACTATGCACTATTTTAATTAATGAACAACTGTTCGCACAGCTGTAATCAGTAGTCACCTGTCTAATTACTTTTACCGGCGACTGTGCTTCAAAAAGTTAAAAAAAAAAAATAAATAAAAACATATTACGCCCCAGGGACAGTTTGACAAAATGTGGCTACAAATGCGAACCTGAATCAGATGGTGAAAGGATGTTTTCAAAGTTTTATTTCGGCTAAAGGCTTTTGAATAATTTAACATGATCCGGCGATGAAGATAGTACGGCCGGACCCGGCACAAAGTGCAAATCAAAGACACTTTTTGTACGTGTGCGACTAAGTAGCTGGGCAAAGATTTAATGCGGCCATAAAGAAAGGTTAAGTGGCAAATTTACAGGCAGCCAGGACCACAAGATATGGGTGCGAAAAACCACAAAAGCGATGAGCAACTAAAGAAAGGGCGAAAAATACGAGAAACAAAAAAACAAAAACAAAAAAATAAAAATGAAGGGAATGGCAACTACTAAAACGGATATGTTGTACAAATCAGCAAGGCGCAACTTGAATCGTGTCCTGCGTCTAATCAAAATGAAAACACGCCCACATGGGACCACAACTTGCCGGCCAGCCCCAGAGTCGGTTCCCAACGATAGTGTTTACTGATTTTATTTGCTCGTATTCGTGTGTGTGCGTGCGTGTGTGTGTGTGTGCGTGTGTATTCTGTAATGCTGCACCATTTATCAAGTGCGGCTAAAGCTGAAATCCTTTTTGTGCAAACATTTAGCACTCCTGCCAGCTTTCGCCTGCCTGGAATATTTGCCTAATACGCAATGAGCACCAACGATTGCTAGCCATGCGATTAAGATCCGCAAAATCCTTGCCAAAATAAAAGTACGACAAAAAGATGCCATCAAATGTTGTCTCTGTCTCATGTGTGTGTGTGTGTCTGTAAGTGTGTGCGTTCATGTGCGGGTGTTAGTTTATTTATGAGCTGTTGTGCGTCTGTTTAAACTGTAGGCGTCTACAGCAAACCGTCGGCGATTTCATTGTAACATATACCCCTCAGCTTAAGTTAGTCAAAAGGGTATACATGGAAATTTGTTTATATATAAAATTAATATAACTAAACTGAACCTTATTTAAAGTTGTAGAAATGCGCGTGCAAATTTTGGCGAGGATCAGAAGATTTCGATGTGACCATATTAAGTTACAGTACAAAATACATAAAATATCGATTAACTTATCGTTCATTACATTTCACTGAACTATCGTCAACTATCTGTTATGTAACGGAAAGTTCATTAATAATTGATACATAAAATATTAAACAATTTGTATCGTTTAAATAGGTTGATTAAACACATACAGGGTATTTCGTTGTCGATTTCAGCCGGTGTTATTGTTGTACGTGTTGTTGCTGCTGCGGGGATTTCACTTGTCGGCTTCATTTCACACACAGCCTCCTGCGAAACCCATTTGCCACTCATGTACATCATGTCTGCTCCGAGCAACTTGTCATATATGCACATACTAAATATATATAAATATATGTGTATGTGCGTGTGTATTTGTATTGGTATGACAGCAGTAGCCGCTCAAGTTAAAGGTTGAGTGTGTTGTGGGCGGAGTAATGCGGCATGAAAACGTATTTCACACTGACGCTTTGGTTTAACGTCAACAATTGACGTTAAGCGCGAACTTGTGCGTTGTTGATGAAAGTGCCAACGAAGCGCAACAGCAACAGCAGCAGCGTGGGGGAGGGGAATGTGGAGGTGAAGGACTCAACGGGTAAATATGTAATTGTGTGTGCCCGACTTTTGCCATGACTTAAATGCCAAAGAAATGTGCTCGCATTTTTATGGCATTCGATGTGCGTTTGGCATTTTATGGCCGCTCTGATAAAGCTCTTCTTGCCTTAAGGTGCCATTTTATTTGGCTCGCAACATTTGGTTAACAAATTTCATGGTCCCCTCACATGACCAGAGCCAGCTAATAAGCCATTGTCAGCAAATTAGTTTGGCATCAGCATCAATTTCATCATTTTATGAGTGATGACTGTTTTGGATTGGCAAGCTAATTAAAAGTTTTGCTTACCTTACCGCCCACCTGCCTCGCTCGCGCTCTGTTTGATAATTCAATTTGCTTGCGCTCGGCCTGTAATTAATCTTATTTACAGTGTAAACACAACCAGCCGCAATTTAGATGACACACAGCGCAAATGCCAAAGTGGATGCCAAACCACAAGCTCCTACTTCATTCCACTTTTCCTTTCTCTTCTTCTTTTTTGTGTGCTCACATGCATAATAAATGCGCCTACAAGTGTGCAACGTGTCGTATAAGTAACCAAACTGGGACGTGGCCTCCCTTACTCCGATTGCCGTCGTTGCCGTTGCCAACTAGAATGCAATCTCAGAAAAATTAAAAATGCTGTCGAGGGTTTGACACAACCAATTTTTTATATGCAAAATATTCTCGTCATGTATATATATATATATGCCACTATATATTCGAGTTCCAAGTCGTGACCAAAAATGCAATTTGTTTTGAATTTTAACCAACTCGATTTTTATCTTTACATCGCAGGATGCCGCAATTTGTGTCAAGTTCCATTTGGAACGCGAGAAAAATCCGCATAAATTCAACAGCCGCATGAAGAACAAACTCTGGTACTTTGAATATGCAACGTCGGAGACATTCGCCGCCTCCTGCAAAAATCTGCACGAGAACATCGAGATTGTGGTGAGTGTCCACTTGAATTTAGCCAAAAAAAAAGGTGACAAAATTTGCTTACAATTTCATTTCATTTGGCAGTGCGATGGTGTCGCCTTGGACCTGGCCAATGGGCCGCATTTGCAGGGCGTGGCTCTGCTCAATATACCCTACACGCACGGCGGCTCCAATTTGTGGGGCGAACACTTGTCCCAGAAGCGCATACGCAAGAGTGCCCGGCCCTTTGGCAAGAGTAAAAAACTAAAGTCCAGCGATAAGGAATTCTCAGCCACCAGCTTCAATTCGGTGGATCTATCCGTGGCCATACAGGGTATTTAGAGATCTAAACAATACTTATAAATTAATATTTATGTAATCAAATATTTGCAGATTTTGGTGATCGTTTGATCGAGGTGATCGGCTTGGAGAATTGCCTGCACATGGGACAAGTGCGAACAGGATTACGCGCTTCCGGCCGACGTTTGGCGCAGTGCAGCGAGGTTATCATTAAAACCAAGAAAACATTTCCGATGCAAATCGATGGCGAACCCTGGATGCAAGTGCCCTGCACAGTGAGTCTACCTGGAAATTTACATATATATTTCTTTTTATATAATTATATTATTTTTTTTTTTAGATAAAAGTGACGCACAAGAATCAAGTTCCTATGCTGATGGCGCCGCGCTCAGAGAAAGGACGCGGCTTCTTCAATATGCTCTGCAGCTGATTCAGGCGCAGCGCATCGAGCGACTTTATCGGCCGCAGACAGGCCGCTGAGTCAACCGATGAGCTGGAAGATGATTATCGTATTGTAACCAGAAGCACCACCGTCCATAACATACCTTAGCAAGCATAAATAGCTTTAAACTGTTTTATCTCCACACACACAGGCTTAAATTCGGAAACATGTCCGTATTTTAATCGAAATATATTTGTTGTGTATACATCATGATGAGGTCGAGTGAGTTTTAGAGCTTTACAATTAATTTTTAAATAGCCAATTATACTACAAGTCAGTAGTTCAGTCTGCTGTACATATACATCAATTTTGTATATATATAGAGAGAGATATAGTTAGTAGCTAAATTTAAGATTCAAAAGAAAAAATCTCAGTGTTAACCATATGAAAGCTTTAGATGTACTCTATATAGAATGGTACATGTATTTATTAGATACAATAAGACACACACACTTAACGTAAAACTTGTCCAAAAATGCAACTAAAATGAGACCAAAACATTGTAGTGCGAATTTTAAAAAAATAGTGCACAATTCTACACACAAACAAAAAAAAACAAAAAATAAAATATATACACATTTACATACATATTTACAATTAACAATCTGTCGGAATTAGTGCTGAGTGCTGTGTGCTAACCCAGATCAGAGTTTTTAGTACGTTTTATTCTAATTTAATTTTTCTAAAGTTCCTACATAAAAAAAAAACATATCATTGGCTAAATTTGATTTTTGCCCGAACGTCTTTAGAGAAATTGTAAACTGAATAAAATTGATTTAATAGAAAATATTGGAAATCACACAGCACCGCAGAAGAATTTAAATTTATAACATATATTTATTGTTATTTATTTATTGTATATTGTAAATAGAAAAATGTAACTTGATATACAAAAAATATCAATGAAAATGGTGCAGCTTTAAATGAATTTTGATAGAAAAATACAAAAAAAAATTAGACAAAAAAAGAATAAATGCTATAACTATATAGGCGAAACATGTATATTTGATATAGCGCTATATATGTAAATGTATTTAATACACAAATACTCAAATCACTATATGCAACTGATTTGTACAGTACACACACACACCTTTAAAAAATAACAGAGAATCGAATCAATATCTTTGAAATTTTAGTAAAAGTCCCATCGGATTGTATATAATATATTATATTTTATATTATATAACTAACTCATACTATATATCATATAGACGTAATTTTACTGATATTAATGAATCATTCCTTGCAGGCATATATCGCTGCTTTAAACAAATATGAAGTTATATATTATATATTATTCAAATATATACCATACATATGTATGGTACCTACCTATGTATATAATAACCTATTTTGAAAATACTCAGTTGTTGTATTATCTATGTTTATATATATGTCAGAGATATAATGCTTTTCGAACAAATTGTAGCTGTACGTTAAGGCTAATCTAGATCAGAAATATTGCTGGATTCAACAAAACTCTGCTTTGACATCCGTTTTGCTTTAAATTAGTGAATATTTGAAAATATAAATTATCGGTTGTATATCCTGATTGTTAAAACTAATATGTATTTATTCTCTGCAGGTGAATAGCATACATAAATATATATATACATATATAAACAATATGTTTTCGATTACAAAGCAAGCAAATATAAACACAATGCATATAAAACTATTTAATTTTTGCAAACAACATTTTCAATGCGAATCCTCGCGCCCACAAAACTGGGTTCGATTCCGAATGGGGTCGAAAACTTTTTTGTGTCTTGGCGTCGGGATGCAAATGCCACACAGTAGCCAGTTAACATTAATTATAAATGAAAAAAATTATATACTATTAGGTATAAATATGCCAAAACCAGAGAATAAAATACAAGAGATAAATACAATAAGGTCAAGAACTATGTACTGTAGAACTGCGGACTAAAATGTATTTATTTACAGAAAATAAGCTAAATTTAGAAACATAATCTTAAGACTATAGCAAATATATAAATATTTATAAAATCTTCTTGATAGCATTCAAACAAATAAATTAACCAAAAACGAGTAAAAAGTAAACTATAAAAACAACGCATACTTGAAAAGTGAATGCTTTTAGAAATCAACTGCTTCTTGAATGTATGTAGTTGTATATATATATAATTAGCATAAAATAAGAACACTCATCTTGATTATAGTTGTATTGTAGCAAAAATCATATATGTGCCATTATATAGCTTCAAGTGCTAAATATTAAATAAACAATTTTGCTCCGCTTTTTATGGTTTACAACGAATACACGAATTCGCGGCGTTAAACTATTTATTAGAGGGAAACCAAATTCGGTTTTCAGTTGTGCCAAGGCTCTTGAAAATGTAGTAGAATAGAAAACTAAGAATCATAACCATTTATGTAAACCACGCCTGTAATCAGTGTTTAAAACAACCAATAATAAATACAGTCTATCTATATAGATGTTATAAATCAATGCCTTTACTTACATTAAATTTATAAGCCATAAGTATTGGCTAGACTTAATTTAACATATGGACCGTATATACTTATAAAGGTAATTACAAGATTTTTACTCTTTTGGCCAAATTGTGCCAAAACCTCGGCAGTGCGGCAAGGATGCAGTGCCATAAAAGGGCGAAAGAGCACCGGATGTTCCATTTGCGTAAGCATTTGATAGAGATCGGTACGCGATGCATCAGGCATAAATACGCTCCAAGTGGCATCTATATCCAACAGGCTACCATCTATAAAATTAAAGTTATTAATGATATACGAGACGTATAATTAAAATATCCAAATACCTGATCTGTGTGCTTGAAAGTAAAGCATAGGTACCTGATAGGATACACTATATACGATATGATATTCCACGCTTAACAGATCTTCATTTGCATTACATTTCTGTGTATATTTCAGAAAACTGTTGGGCTCTTGGTCGTCCTGGAAGAAATAGTTTAGAAATAAGAGAATAGTTTTCAAAGTATATGAATTTTATAGTTGACTTACTTTTTCAATAAATTCCCAGCTATCGTTCAATTGTTGCGATATGCCCAGAAGCTGCTTAGCCTGGCTAAGAAACTCTGGCCAAGTTAGTGTATCAGTCATGCTAGGTAAAGAAGGAAACAAAATTTACTTACAAACTTGAAATACTTACTTACATAGATCTAAATGCTTAAGCTAAATATAAACACAGTTTGTTTTTACATAATATGCCTCATATATAGTATATATTATACGTGATCGACATTTGAAACGGTTTACATTTTAAAGCTCCTCAACATGAATACTTAAGCTAACACATAATTAACTTTACTCTACAAAGCAGTTTTTTGGGGAAACAGAATGCAGATTTTAAAACCTATAATTTAATGCCTCCATTAAGAATTGCGTGGCTCCCCATCCAATGCGGTCACCTGGATGTTTTCATTGCGTCGCACCTGGACCACAGTCACAGTGCCAGCTTTGTCATCAAATTTGCAGGTCACCGTCACTTCGCTCAGTTGGAACGTAAAGATTTGTGAGCCGTATTTTGTGCGCAAATATACGGAGCGTGGATCAGCCTCCAATATGTCCACAATGCATTGCTTGTGCACCTGCAACTCCTGCAGCTGAGCCTCGGCGTGCTCATTGAAGCCAACGTTCAGCCGATGACTGGCCACCACCCAATTGGGCACACGCACAGCGCTGGGCAATGGCGGTGGTGTTGTTGATTGCACGCCATTGAGACCGATTCCATCCCCGTTTATGCTACCAGCTGTGTAGCCCGCGGCACCATATAACTCCAGATCGGATTCCTCGCCGTCGGGTTCCTGACGCGAATCATAAAAATCGGCGCTATTTTCATTCTGAATAGCAGAAGCGCGACCTTGTTGTGGACACGGGTTCAATCAATACAAATGAATCTTTACTGTTAGCCAGATTAACTCACCTGAATCGACACTCAGAACTGGCGCGTCATAATATGGTATATACGGCTTGATGTCCAGTACAGGCGTGCCATCGACCATATCCGTGCCAAAGAAGCTTATGGTGGCGTCCTCGATCTTCTCAATTTCCACCAGCGACAAACCAATTGGACACGGCCGATGCGGAGAGCGTGTGGAGAAGACCCCAATACGTTCGCCACCCAAGCGCGGAGGCGCTACTTTCGCTTTGGGATGCGCATTGTTGCGATGGAAGTGATAGATGAGCCACATGTGCGAGAAGTCGGCCAGGCCCTCCAGCGAGTGTTCCGGATTGGTGAACACGCCATCATTCAGCTGGATGACGCTGCGGAGGCGACTGCCGACGCTCGACTGGCGCGGAACGGCGCGCTTCTCCGGGAATGCGGTGCGTATTATGCCAATGGCTTTGAAATGGGCCACATCCTCGCCACCGTTCACGTTGGCATCGTTGCTGTGGTTCTACGATGGTGTACATAAGGTCAATATGGCTGGCATTGGATGCGAACTTACCTGTCCACGCACCTGCAGCAGCAGCGTATCCGGTTTGTCCTTGCCCTTGGGATTTTTGGTGGCGCAGCCTTCGCAGCGAAAATCCTGCAGCAGCCGGTTTATTGTTTCAATGTCCTTGCGCTGCACATGCTGCAAGTTGCGCACTTGCTGTCTGCACATGTAATCGAATTCAAGGTACATAAATAACTTTGAACTTGAACTTCAGCAGTAATAATCAAGGATTTATTGTACCTCAAGTTGTTAATCTCGTTCCGCGCAATTGTTAATTGATTTTTCAAGTCATCCTCGTGCATGTTCGTAATGCGGCAACACCAAACCGAAATTTCACTTAAGTTTACACCTTAACATTGACTTAATATTATTTGTTTAAGTTATTTTTACACCATATTTACCTCTTTCTTTTTAGCCTGCCATTCGCATTAGAGCAAATGATGTTCCAGCCAAGTCTGCATGCCTATAAATCGCATTTTAGCCATTCACACAAAACGTGCGACGATAACGATATCATTCGATAAATTCATATATTTTTTTTAGCCATCCCTCGTCAACAATGACTTTATAAATTTCTTCTTGAGCAAAGCAAAAACCAAGCACACATCGAGTTGTAGGTTTGAAATTAGAAAAAGGTACGTGCGTTGAGCTCAAATCCATCAAATTGTATATTAAAGCTCTTTATCATTTAATAACTAGTCAAATTAAAAAGAAATCAATAACATGTCTCGAGGAAGTTCTGCCGGTTTCGATAGACACATTACAATCTTCTCGCCTGAGGGACGCCTCTATCAAGTCGGTAAGAGATTCGGCAAATTATAAAATATATTTATGTATACATATAAAAATAATTACTTTGTGTTCGTTACGTTTAGAGTATGCATTTAAGGCCATCTCCCAGGAGAACATCACCTCGGTGGCTTTGAAGAGCGGCGACTGTGCCGTGGTGGCCACCCAGAAGAAGGTGACGGAGAAGAACATTGTGCCCGAGACTGTGACACATTTGTTTGGCATCACCAAGGAAATCGGTTGTGTTATGACCGGGCGAATTGGTAATTGTCAAATGTAACCCGTGCGAACCTGTGCAATTATATATATGCGTCCTTCTCGCTTCTGCAGCGGATTCGCGCTCTCAGGTACAAAAGGCGCGCTACGAGGCGGCCAATTTCCGTTACAAGTACGGATACGAGATGCCAGTGGATGTGCTGTGCCGTCGCATAGCCGACATCAATCAGGTGTACACCCAAAATGCCGAGATGCGTCCGCTGGGCTGCAGCATGGTGCTCATAGCCTACGACGATGAGCTGGGCCCGTGCGTCTACAAGACAGATCCGGCTGGCTATTATTGTGGTTTCCGTGCCTGTTCGGTGGGTGCCAAGATGATTGAGGCCAACAGCTACTTGGAGAAGAAGTACAAGAACAATTTGTCCGAGGAGAAGGCCATTCAATTGGCCATAACATGTTTGTCCACTGTCTTGGCCGTGGACTTCAAGCCAAATGGCATTGAAATCGCCGTTGTGAGCAAGTCAAATCGCCAGTTCCGCGTGCTCGATGAGAAGGAGATCGAGGATCACCTCACCAAAATTGCTGAAAAGGATTAAACGCACAGCGTCTGAACCCATAGATGTTATTTCAACTATTTTATACAGATCATAAATGGAATTGTGGAACACAAAAAAAGAAAACAAAACAAAACAAATGTAATTTCCCCATTTTATTTATCCTTCGGCTTGTGCACTTTTCCGCCGTAGCGCATCACAAAGGCGTTGACATCAAACTTGCGCTTACATCCTTGGTAATTCATGTAGCGTATCTTGCCAAATATGTCGCGCTCCTTCCAGCCCTGATCGTGCACACCCCCTATGGACCACATGCAGCCCACGTAGCCATTGGGATCGCGTCCATCCAGGCTGTACTTGTCGTTCAGCAGTATGCTGTACTCCAGTGCCTGGTCCGGCGTGGCCGTCCACTCCAGTATCTTCTTTGCCCAGTACATGCGCAGAAATCCGTGCATTTTGCCCTCCTTCACCAGCTGCAGTTGCGCCGAGTTCCACAGGTCGTCATAGGTGCGCGATTGCTCCAGCTCCTCCAGCGTATAGCACGGACTGCGTTTATCCTTGCGATGCGCATTAAGCGTCTGATAGGCCCAGTCGTGCAATCCCTTCAGGCTATCGTAATGCTCGTTGTAGTAGCAAAAGTTGTCGGCCAGCTCCCGGCGCACAATGGCCTCCTCGCAGAAGGCCTCCGCACCGGCCTTGTGCACGCTGCCATAGCGTTGCACCTCCAGGACGCAACGCTGTGCCGATATCTGGCCAAAGTGCAGCCACGGCGACAGTCCAGATAGGGCATTCACCGTGGGATCATTGCGCTTCTCATTGAAGAGGCGCAAACGCCGCGTGCAGAACTCGTACAGTTGACGGCACGCAGCCGTATAGCCGGGCTTGGCCCAGACCACCTCGTCCACGGACTTGTCGCACGTCAGCTGCGCCCGTGCATCCGCCCAATCTACGGGTTTCCCACTGTTCTGGCCCCTGCCATGCGGATGCTTTACGACGGGCGGAAATTCGCTAAGGTACTCGCCCAGCTTCGAGTTGATCTTGTTGCGTATGGTGCGCGCCGCGTACTCCTGCTTCTCGGAAGCCACCCAAAGCGGCACAATGTTGTGGGCATCCACCTGGGTGAGCGGCACATTGGCCGGCAGCGCTTTCACCACATCCGACACCCATTGGCGCGGCAGTCGCAGTGGCGCAAAATCGCAGACCACAGCGCCTATGTCCTCGGCGATCACAAATTCCGGCAAACGCTCAACAGCCGGACCCAGCAGCAGCCGGAACGAGATGTTCAACTCCCGACACTGCTGCTCCACCTCTTCCAGGCCGCCAAGCATGAACTTGTAGTGTCGCAGCGTCGCATTCAGAAACTTGGGCACCAGGCAGAACACCACCGTCAGGGGCAGCTCCAGCTTCAGCGCGAGACGCTGCGCAAACAGCAGCGCCCAATTGTCCTGAACTCGTGCATCCCGAGACATCCAATAAACGACGCCGCCTTTGCAGTGTTCCTTCACATCGCCCTGGGCGGTCAGGACGCGCACACGTCTCTTTTTGTAGGCAAACTCGTGCACATCGGACGCAGCTGCAATGCGCTGCTCCTGCAGCTGACTGATGAACTGTTCCAAGCTGTTGTAGCTGGGCTTCGAATTTTTCTGCGGCGTTAATGTAACTGTTTCTTCATCGCTGCCGTTGCTTTCGTTCTTTTTCGCCTTCTTTTTGGCAGCGGCCGCTGTGCTGCTGGATTTGGTGCGCTTCATGTGTGAGCTGAGTACCAAATTTATTAAATGAAATGTAATTATGAAATACGTAATAATGAAATACGCACAATCTAAATATCGCACGAAAGCCGCCAAATAAAACAAACTTATTTCTCACGGTTCCTTCAATCAGCATTGCGCAGTATTTTTACTAAGCACGTGCTGGGCACACTTTTTTAGAACCGTTAACCGAGAGCATATCATAACAGCAGCTTAACATTGTTTGAACAGCACTTTTAAAGAGAAATAAATATATTTGCTGTTTATTTGTTTTAATGATTTATATATTTACTCAACTGCATACAGGTTTTTTAAATAACGCTCTTGATATACAGATATATTCTTCTTCATACATATAAATTGTACCATTTAGCAAGTGTTTTGTTTTTATCGGAAACTTATGCAATTTTTTTTGTTGTCTTTGGAAATACATACGTTTACAATACACTCGATTTGTATTATGATTTAGTTAATAAATGTGTTAAACGTGTATATACAGCTAAAGGAATTGTGTCTGTCCGGCTATTAAAATATATATAAAATATTGAATTTCTTTTAAAATTTGCAATTATACTTAGTTAAAAAATAAATCTAACGAATTTACACTACAATCATTTAAATACAACGAAGCGCACAAATCAATTACAAAATAATAAACAAAATTATCACAAACAATAACAGCACACAGAGTATGAGAATGGCGGCCCACTGACGCTTATCTGCAAAAAGGGGAAAACCCCGATATATCAATTGGGAAGAGTATATGTATCGATAAGATATCGATATCGATGTGCTTACCGTTATTCATGTGCAGAACTTTGGCAACTTTCTTCATTGTTTTATCGAGCTTGGATTCGGTTGTGTCGAACTCATTGCCAAAGTCATCCAACATGACCGCCTGCTCATCCAATTCGACGCCAATTTGGCGGGAAACAGTCTTAAGAGTGCCAATGGAATCACTTATCATATCCAGCTGCTCGTCCTGTCCCTGTATCATGCGCTGCTGCACGGACACCGTCTCGCCCACATACCGATGCCCCGGACTGTCCAGGCTGCCCCCATAATGGCTGGGACTATCAATGTCCAGCGCATTCTCCAGCTTGGAGTATTTGGTGCCGCTGTGCCGCGTTGCGGCGGCAGCTGCTGCTGCTGCGGACATGGTCCCGGCAATGGTATTGGCCACCGACTGTGACTGTTGTGTGCTGGGGCAATCCACCAGATAGGTGCGATCGTTGTGCGAATGATGGTATTCGTTGCTCTGGCTGTGGCTGTGGCTGTGGCTGTGATTCCGTTCGTTCTCGAGCAGCGGCTGGTGTGCGGTGATGTCTCTGTCCCTGTTCCGATTCAGGCTCATCTTATCCTTCATCTGCTTGACCTCATCCCGGGTGTTGTCAATGAAGTGTCGCCGGCTGGAGAGTTCACGGTTATCAATGCGAAACTTTGTCGGATTCTTCTCAACAATGCGTGCTAGAGACAAATAATTTTTTTTTGGGTTAAGGAAAAGCGTTAAAAACTGAAAATATAAATTTTGTGAATTGATTTTTCGCACAAGCTGCTTTGTGTTTTTTTTGTGAAAAAAAGGATATTGATGGTGTCCTCCAGATCCTCCAGGTCCCATTCGATGCTGCGCAGCGAGTTACGCAGCTCCGTTGTGGTCCATTCAACCTCGGCGCCTCCGTTCTCGCCCAGCTCACGCCAACGCAAATAGAGTCCGCGTGTTTTGTTCAGAGCTTTAAAAACCTCGCTGCAAAGACGAACAGAGGGTGATTGCGGGGGGAGGTTGTGCAGGAGGGGGGAGGATAGATAGAAAGAGGATTGCATCAGAATGTGTTTTTGCGCTGCAAGTGCAATAAAATGCATACTCCTTGACAACAAAAAACGGATCCTCCTGAGACATGACCCACGCTCTCTGTCACGTATTTACGTGCGTTGAAATTACACTTGGTTTTGTTTTTTTTTTTTTTTACAGTTTTCCGTTAACGGTAACGTTGAGCGCACTTGACTTTTATATTCATAGAATTCCTTCGTTCCACAGTTTCTGTGCCCAACAACCCCCAAAAATGTTTTTTGGGGTGGCGTAAATAATGCAAGTTAGAAAATATATATGAGAGTTGGCTAATGCGGGATTGTTGCTGTTCTTGTTGTTCTTCTTCTTTTTCTTGTTGTTGCTTTTTTGTTGGAGACGTTATTGTAAAAGTATTGTTAGCATGAAATTCCGTATCAACTTTGATCTAATCTACAACTACTATATTGGAAGTTTTCTTTCTGGTTTTTTTTTTTTTTTTTTTTGTTGAAAGCACGTTTATTGATTATTGCACTTTGCCGTCTTATCTGGCTGTAAGGGCGATTGTACGAACCGCGTTCGCGGCCAGGCTATTGCGATAGCCAGAAGTAAACTGACGTTCTTTTGGGCCACGATTGAGAGAGCCACAGGTTAGGCAAGGAGTGCTGAGCTTTTACCATTGTGACGTCACAGTTTCGCGCTTAAAGCAGAATAACTACTTAAGTATGAAAGCTATCGCAATGAAACTTGGCATGCATTCATATTATTAGTTCATACAGCATATATATGAAAATAGGCCCGATTGGACCAATAAATAAAATTCCACCTATTTTGTTTTTAAGCATTAATTTTTATCCATAAGCTTAAAAACATCAAATTATAGTTATATATATTAACTATACCAGTTACAAATTTTGCTTTTGCCAATTACAACGCAATGTCAACCAAATTTTGTGACGTCACACTCGCTAAATTCGAGCTCCATTATTTCACCCCTTAAATAACGGAATTGCTCTTCGCGCAACCTTTCAAACTCTCAATCGTAATTTTGCGCTCAACAATGCGCCACCTTTGGAGCGTGAAAGAAGTGTAAAGGTGAAGGCATTTGTTTATGCCGCTCCAGCGTCTGCGCACAAGAACGCCAGCGAGATAGCAGCGCCACAGCAACAAAGAGCCTATTGTTATTAACTAAAAGCTTTTTAATCAAAACAAATATCAGTCATGCTTCTTCTTTCGTCCATTACAAATGAGTTTAATTTTAACCGTACGGAAAGTGAAACGAACACTTTCGCTCACTCTCTCTTTCTCGCCCACGCTCTCTGAGAGAGCGTACCTTATGCTTGGAGAGCAGCAACTCGTTTTTTATTTGTGTTTGGTCATTTGCTCATCTAACTGCTGCTTAAATCTAAGATAAACTCACCTGCAGCACGTTGGCACTTCATTTAGCTAGATTGTAACAATAAATAGCCTGGTCTCAGTGGAAAGTTTGACTCCTTAACCAAAATTTAACACTGTTTTCGGTTCAGCTGGGCTCAGGTGTGTTGTTGTGGCCACTTGCGTCTTTAATGAGTAATGTTAACGCAAAGTTGAGACAACGCAATAATAGCAATACTTTTCTTTGGTATTTTTAAACTCTATAGCCTCTGGTCACATAGTCGCTTTTGTCCGTTGATCTGCGTTTCGTATTACAAGCGTTTTAAACTGCGTGCCCAATAAAATAAAATAAATTTTCAAAAATGCTGCAAAATGATGCGGTACGCAATTTGCAATATGACAGCGAAATACGCGTGGCCCAAACACCCAACTCCAGCGAACCAAGAGGTAAATAAGTTTCGTCCTAATTATGAAATTCCGTTTGTAAATGGCATGAATCATTTGAAGAGGTTTATGTTTTTTGGTTACCTGATAAATAGTCTATTGGTGTATGTATTTTGTAAATGCCAGAATTGGATTAATCGGTATAGTGTGTACTAGTAAGTGTGTGTGTGTGTGTCATACAAACAGCACACGTACAAAGTGTGCGTATCTGTATCTTATCAGCAATTGTTCTGTTTAGGTTTTATGGCCGACAAAACTGTCGCCTTTTCATATCAAATTCCTTTGTTTGACCAACTGATCGATATAGCAAAAATACAAAATATACAAAAAATACAACAAAAAGAAATCCTTAATCTATCTTGGTTTGTTTTCTTTTTTTACAGTTTATGACGCTCAAATTAGTATAACTGCACAGCCGCGACCAACCTCAGGTGATTTTTTATATTTATAATAAAGAGTAAAAATTTATGGTAACCCTAATTTACTCCACAGAAGCTCCACGCATACCGTTACCCATTTCAACAGTGGACAGCAATCGCACTTTTATCCCCTTGGCCGGCTACGATTGCCTCGCGGATTTGCCCTCTGTCCACATTGAGCAAACGTTCGAGCTGAACGATTGTGCGTATAAAATATTATTTATTTATTTAAACACTCTAACTAGCTTGTTCCATATGACAGCTTTGACAGCCGTCTCGTCGGAGAATCGTTATGTGGTGCGTTCGCCGCTGGGCGATGCCATCTTTGCCGCCTCCGAGAGCTCCACAGAGAACAATCGCATGATTTGGGGCGCCGGACGTCCGTTTCAGATGCACCTGCTGGACAAGACGCATCAGGAAGCCTTGGTGTTTCGCCGGAAATTGGCAATCGGCGCCATCTGTTGCCAGCCCAAGACACTGGAGATTTGGATACCGCCCGGCCACGTGCTGGGCCGTGTGGTGCAATCCCCGACATTTACACAGCCCGAGTTTTACATTGAAGACGGCAACAACCATCAGCCGGTCTTCTGTGTCGAGGGACCCGCCAATTCGGGCCTTTGCTGCTTCTGCCTGCCCAAAGAGTGCTATTTCAAGGTACGTGCTTGGCGGCTTCTTTTAAGTTCCCCATTAACTTTTCTATGGTTGCACAGATCCACTCGGGCGGAGATCTGCGCGCCTCCATCGATCACAAGTGGTTGGCCAGCAAATCGCAGTACACCACAAACATTTACTTCAGCGATGCTCGTCTGACGGCCAAGGAGCGCGCTTTGATCCTGGGCACCGCATTTCTGCTGGTGAGCTTGGCTTGCATTTAAATTAACGAAATAAACTAACTTCCGAATCTTTCAGGAATATATGTACTTTCAAAAGCGCTTTTGAGACTGAAAATAGGAGGACAACAAACTGCAAAATTAATTTTTCACATTGATTTTTTTTTATTTTTGTGTCATTTTTTTTATGTTTTGTGGTTGTTTGTAAAGTTTTCATGCTCAGTTTTTGATATATTTTACAATAATGTAATAAATCACTTCATTTTTGTTTAACATACATATCCATTGAAATATACATATATATGTATATACACCATATAATGTATATACTTTGCTATACTTGTAGCCATTTTGTACAATAATTTTCATTAATTTCTATCAACTTTATGTGTTTCTGTTGTTTTGTGTTGTTTGGCTAGCCTATAAAACTTAATGTATATATGACAACATAATCTTTATCTATATAGTTAGTTTTCTTTTTTTGTAATTTTATTTGATTTTCAATTTGCTTTCGCTAATTAAATATACATATATATGCAATTAATTAATTAAAACAAACAATTGAAAAAGAGTCTCGTGGTCTCGTTGCTTTTTTTGTTTTTTGTTTTGTTAAACTACAAATTAAAACATAAACTTAAAATGTTAATAGGGTTTTCATAAATCCAGTGTAGAGAACAAACTTCAAATTAGGAAGAACTACGTGATTAGATTGGAAAACGATTCATGCTAGTTGGTAATGGGTAATTCATGTATTATGGGGGGGTTTTGGGGGCGTGGTGGGCTAAGCCTTAAACTAAATTTGTTTTAGCGTATTTACACACAAAAGGATTGTTTTTGTTGATTTTTTTGTTTTTATATATTCATTTTATAGATACGACTCACAGCACTTCAGGAGTTTTGTATTTTTAGCATTTCGAAAAAGAAATTATAGATCATTATATATATATATATATATATATGTATACATATATATATTTGTTTTGTGTGTGTGCTATAGTCTAGATATATATAGATTAACTAGGGCTAGCGTACATGGTACCTCCTGTACATATGTATATATACTATTTAGATGTATATATTTATATATATATATAAATTTCGTAGCTGGGAGTTGACAATAAACTAAACTAAATACTTAAGTTGTAAACACTGCTGTTGCTTCATACGGTTTATATACTATATGTATATCGTACATATGCTTGACTTGATTTAACACACACACACACACACCCGCACACACATACACTGCTCAAAGTGTGACTTTATTTTTAAAAATCAACTTTTAAAGCACATGCGAGCTTTTGTTTGCTTTAATTTAAAAACAACTTTCAAAGCGAGCTTAAAGTTTTTTGTTGTTAAAAGCAACTTTCAAAGCACATGCGAGCTTTAAATTGTTTTACTTTAACAGAAACTTTTAAAGCACATGAGAGCTTTTGTTTGCTTCACTTTAAAAAACAACTTTTAAAGCGAGCTTTAAATTATTTTACTTTAAAAGCAACTTTTAAAGCACATGCAAGCTTTTTATTGGTTCACTTTAAAGGGAGCTTAAACTCGCTTTATATTAAAAGCAACTTTTTAAGCACATGCGAGCATTGAACTGTTTTACTTTAATGTAAACTTTTAAAGCACATGGGTGCTTTTGTTTGATTTACTTTAAAAACATCTCTTAAAGCAAGCTTTAAATTGGTGTGCTTTAACAGAAACTTTTAAAGCAGATGCAAGCTTTTGTTTGATTTACTTAAAATAACAACTTTTAAAGTGAGCTTTAAATCGTTTTACTTTAACAGCAACTTTTAAAGCACATGCGAGCTTTAATTGTTTTCACTTTAAGCTAAAAGCTCGCACTTTTACTTTTACGCTCTCAGGCTGTATTTCTTGTATACATTTTCTAGTTGACATTTTTGTGTTGAGTGGGTGTGCGTGTGTGTGTGTGTAGAGTTTTGTGTGTGCCCAAATGCGATATGCTTAGACATTTGATATGCGCTCGTTGATGCTTTGGTCAATGCCGCGCCCGCCGCTGCTGAGCTGCAGCTGCAGCTGGGTTTGGATTTGGGTTTGTGTTTGGATGTGGGATTGGCTTTGATTGGGCCAGGCCTGGTACGCCCGGTACTGGTGGGGCCACACTCAGGTGGGCTGCAGCATGTACATGTACTGTCAGTTGCTGGCGGTGGCCGCGGACGCAGCCACGGGCAGCGTTGTCAGCTCGTTGGTGTTGCTCCTGGCGCGCTTCTCGCCGACGCTGCTCTCCAGCGGATTGTCGCTCTCGTCGCCGTTGCTGCTGAAGCTGCTGCCGGGCAGGCGACGCTTCAGGCTGTGCCCGTGACCCTGACCCTGACCCTGACTCTGGCCGAGTCCGTTGGTGAGCGTCTCGTCCTCGGACATGGAGCTGGCCCGCTTGGGCGTGTTGCCCGCGCTGTCGTTGTCCAGCGAGGCGATCGCCGAGGCGGCGGCGCTGTTGGCCGCACTGAACCCGTCCTCGGAGGCGCTGTCCTGGCCGGCGGCTGGCTGGTCCGCGGACAGCTGGAGCATGCCCGACGGGGTTGTGTAGCCGCTCAGCTTGTTCGGATCCTTCTCGAGCAGCTTCTGGGCCAGCTGCTTCAGCGATATGAGCGAGTTCTCGCAGTCGCTGGTATCGATGTCCGTCAAACTGATTCCGGCCCGCTCGATCTCCGCATAGGTGCCAAAGGGCAGCTTCTGGAGGCACTCCAGCTTCTGGACGTGCGTCTTGGAGCGCAGATGCTTGGCCAGATGGCCGTGTATGCGGAACGCGATCTTGCAGTCGGTGCACTCGAACGGACGCGGATTCGATGTGGTCGGCACCCCGAAAGTGGAGGTCATCATCACCTTGTTGCGGTGCGCCTCGGAGCGCTCGTGCTTCTGCAGGTGGCCCTGCGTCCGGAACGAGATGCTGCACGGCTCGCACTTGAACTTGCGCTCCATGTAATGGATGTTCATGTGCAGCGTCAGCTGATGCTGCCGCTGGAACGTCTTGTTGCACAGGATGCACGTGGGTCGCCCATCGCTGGCAATTGGCGGCGGCGGTGGCGCCACCACGCGACCCGGATAGCTGCCCGTGAGGGGCTCGCCGGAGCTGCTTGTTGTTGTTGTTGGTGTCGCTGTTGTTGTTGCTGGCGTCGCCTTGAAGCCGTCCTCGCCGACGATGACAGTGCGTGCGGGCGTTGCGGCTGCACTGCCTCCACTTGCATTGTTGTTGCTGCTGCCGCTCAGCACGCCGCTGAAATCTGTCGCATCCGGCTGCTGCACTGCAGCGGGCAAATTGGCATTGTGTGGCGGGGACTTGGCAACTAACACCGGCGCCAACTTGGCCGGCTGCTCCGGTTCGGCCTCGCACTCCTCAGTTTCCTCGACGGGATTCGCCGGCTCCGGCGTCTTCACCTCGTGCACCTCGATGCTGGGCAGCTCCGTGATGATCATGGCGGGTTTGGGCAGGCAGCTGCTCACAATGGGCGTGGTGTTGATGGTGGTGCTGATGGTGCTGCTGGTCACCATCAGGTAGCTGCGACTGAACTGGCTCTGCTTCATCTTGGCGTGCTGCAGCGCCTGCTCCTTGATGTAGGTCTGCAGCAGGAGATCTTCGCCGTCGCCTTTGCGCTTCGCCTGCTCCTCCATTTCGGCGGAGATGCGCACCTTGTCCGACACCGAAATCAGCGTCTTCATGAATCCGCACTCGTTGTTGCCCGCCCCGAAGATCACGTCCCGCATCTGCTGTGCCTGCGATTTGGGCGGCGTCTGCTCCGCCGGCGGCAGATTCCCGGTCAGGGTCAGGCTGCGCGGCTTGGTGAGGTCCATGGGCGCGCTGCTCTCGTCGCTGGGCACGCCCCGCTTGGGCTTCGACTCCTCCGGATTCGAGTAATACTGTTCCTGTTTCTGGTAATCGAATGGCGGCTTTGGCGATGTGAACGAGCAGACCAAACGCTTTGGCTGCGATCCGCCCGCCGCGCTGCCCGCCGAGGAGCCAATGCTGTTCGCCGGACTGCCCGCCGGCACGGGCGTATCCTGCAGCTGGGCCGGATACGGCGACACGCTCTGCGGTATCGGCGGCGTCATCGACAGCGACAACAGACCGCGCGCCGCCTCGTGCTCCTTCATGCGCGACTTGGACTCGTCGGTGTCTGCAAAGGAAACGGAGTTATTTAGCGGATTTCTACATATAGACTTTTGGAAAATTAAAAACTGTTTTTTTCATCCGATTCGCAAAAGAAATTATCCGAGAACTTTGTCGATTTTGGCATGATTTTTGACCAAAAATTTTACCACCTCAAAATCATCTTTAATGTTGTTTTTTTATGCTAACTATGACAAATACAAACTATTAAAAACAAAAATTAGCAAATTTAAATTTTGAAAACAAATTTTTTTGAAATTAACAATGGAAGGGGTACACGATTTTTTTCCACCAAAAATCCAAAAAAAAAAAAAATTTTCAAAAATGCATATTTTTTGAATGCAGATTAAATCTAGGGGATAATCATGAAAAAAATGCCATCAAACGTAAAAATCGGTTTAGTTTTGACAAAGTTATGGGAGTATGAAATATGGGAGCTATGGATCTAAGAGCTTTACATGTCAAAATTTTTTTCGATTTTGGCATGATTTTTTACCAAAAATTTTACTCCCTGAAAATCACTTTTAATGTTGTTTTTTATGCTAATTGTGACATATACAATCGATTAAAAACAAAAATTCGCAATTTTAAATTTAAAAAATTTTTTTTTTGGAAATTAACAAGGGGGGGGGTACATGATTTTTTCACCAAAAAATCCAAAAAATTTTTATTTTCAATAATGCATATATTTTGAATGCAGTTTAAATTTAGAAGATAAATCATGAAAATAATGCCATCAAACTCGAAAATCGGTTTAGTTTTGAGAAAGTTATGGCAGTCTGAAATATAGGAGCTATGGATTTAAGAGCTTTACATGTCAAAATTTTTGTC
Organism: Drosophila micromelanica; assembly: GCA_004143825.1. Taxonomy (NCBI): domain Eukaryota; kingdom Metazoa; phylum Arthropoda; class Insecta; order Diptera; family Drosophilidae; genus Drosophila; species Drosophila micromelanica. The sequence goes on from SCDY01000604.1 coordinate 28,288, forward strand.
GATTTTGGCATGATTTTTGACCAAAAATTTTAATCCCTGAAAATCACTTTTAATGTTGTTTTTTATGCTAATTGTGACATATACAATCGATTAAAAAAAAAAATTCGCAATTTTAAATTAAAAAAAATTTTTTTTTTTGGAAATTAACAAGGGGGGAGTACATGATTTTTTCACAAATAATCCAAAAAATTTTTATTTTCTATAATGAATATATTTTGAATGCAGATTTAATCTAGGGAATAAATCATGAAAAAAATGCCATCAAACGTAAAAATCGGTTCGGTTTTGCCAAAGTTATGGCAGTTTGAAATATGGGAGCTATGGATCCGAGAGCTTTATATGTGAAAACTTTGTAAACGTGAGGGAGATTCGCAAGTGGACGATCAAACCCAATACCCTAATTTTACTTAACGAACGATTAAATGAGGGAATGGTTAACAAAAAACTATTTTCACAATTTGAATCCAAGCGTTTCTATAGCTAGTTCCTCCACTGTATAGATATATATGTTCATGTTGATTGGGACCTACCGCTGCTCTCGGACTCGTTGTCGCTGTAATCCTCCGAATCGGACTCGCCGGCCATGGAGGAGGTGCGTCCGCCGGCGGATGTCGATGACTGCTGATCGAACTCCACATCGACGTCGAGGAACTCGCCATCGGCGGGCATCGGACCCGGATTGATGCCCAGTTCGATGCACTTCTTGAAGTGCGTCTTCGACTGCATGTGCTTGGTGAGATTGCCCTTGGTCTTGAAGCTGCAAAGGAAATAATACATGTATTAAAACAGAGATTCTCTTTTGTCTTTAACATGGCTGGCACTTACCTGAAGTTGCAGTGGCTGCAGGTGAACGGACGGACATCCGTGTGGGTGCGTATGTGCTTCTTCAGCATCGATGGCTTCTTGCAGCGAATGCCGCACTCGGAGCACACATAACGGCCACGACCGCGTCCCCGGATGTACGTGTAATCCTCGTGCGATTCGTAGCCACCGACGAGCAGTTGGCTCGTCTCCAGTTTCTTGGCCGCCGCCTCCTCGCTGGCCTTGGCCGCCACATTCGCCTCGCTGAGCGCTCCAATTGCCGGCGGCTGCTTTGGCGACTGTTGCTGCTGCTGCTGCTGCTGCTGCATCTGTTGATGCTGGTAGAACTTGTTCTGCCCGTTGGCCGTGGTCGAGCAGCTGCTCACCGTTTGCTGGGCGCTGACCAGCGCATAGTGCAGCTTCCCGGCGCCGGCCATCGCCGTGGAGCAGCCGGTGCCCAGCATTTTCTGCCGGGAATCGTAGAGGGCCATCACCTGTCGGGGCTTAAAGCCGAGCGGATGCGGCTGATTCTCCTCGCACACCTGCCACACACTGTACATCGATAGCTTGTGCATGCCGGCCACGTACGACGGCTGCGGACAGTTCACCGTACAGTAGAACATCTTGGTGCTGCACTTGAGCCCCAGATAGGTGTAGGCGTGGCCATTCAAATACAGCTGCACGCAGGACTTCGAAGGACGCGGCGTTTCCGGTGAGATTAAAGGCAGGGTATTCGCAGTCGGTGTGATGCCATGATGACGCTTTGGCGTAAATGTGCCCGGCTTCAAAGGCAAACTCGTGGGTCGCAAAAACTTTGATTTGGCACTTGCTGTTGCTGTTGCTGTTGTTGTTGTTGCTGTAATTGTTGCTGCTGCTGTTGCTGCTGTTTCCTCGGGCGTTTCCACGTGCAGCGGCGCCAGCGCCTCCTGCGTTTTTTGCACACCATCAAAATTAAAGTGACGCACTTCCTCCGCGCTCTTCACATTATCCGCCATGCGCAGAAAATTAAACGGCGCCTTTTTGCTCAAAGTTTCCAACTTGTTGTTGTTGTTGTTGCTGCTGCTGTTGCTGTTGTTGTTGTTGTTCCAGTGCAACGCATTGCGCTGGGCGGGCGTCGGCGGCTGGCGACTGAATTCGCTGGGCAAATTCTGGACGCCGCCAAAGGGCGACAGCGACTTCAGAGGCGCCTCCAGCAAAGGATTCGAATTGGGATTCGGATTCGGATGCGGATGCGGATTTGGGCTGGGCTGCTTGCGATTTGGGCTGCGACCGCGCGGCAGCTGCTGCGGCGGCGGCGGCAGCAGCGAGAGGCTGCCCGGACCCGGTATGCCCGGCACGTAGGGTATCGATTTGCCGGAATCGCCGCCACCTAAGCTCGGCAGCGTAAGCGGATTGAAGGCGGTTATCGGATTGATGGGCGGATATTGAAAATGATTTGAGGCGCTGAGCAGATAGCCATTGTTGGCCAGCTTGCGTTCCTTGGTGTCGCTGAGCCGGGGCGACATCTCCTGGAAGCTGCCGCCGGAGAGCAGCGGAGTGCGTATCATTTTGGGGCTCTTGTCCAGGTCGGGGCACTCGGAGATGGGTATCATGGTGCCGCCGGAGGAGGTGAAGCGACGCAGCCGGTCCTCCTTGGTGTTGAAATGCAGCTCCTGATTGCCGCCAAAGAGCAGCTGAACGCCCGCAAACGAGGATGAGCTGGAGCTGGCAATGTCGCTGCTCAGCTTGGGCCGCTTGGCGGCCGCCGCCGCCGCCGCCTCACCGACGCTGTTCTCCAGACGATCCTCGTGCATTTTGGTGATGACCACTTGGGCGTCGGGCGCTTTGCGCGGCGCCGCATAATCCACCAGCGGCGTCTTGCCGAGCAGCGGACCCGGCGACGGCAAGGGAGCGTCCACAAAACGGAGAGCGACGCCCGCATCGATGCTGGGCGGAATGACAGCAGCAACTGTTGCTGGCGGGTTGTTGTTGCTGCTGCTGTTGTTGTTGCCGCTCGATGTTGTTGCTGTGGTGCGTGCGGGCGACTGCGCCGCACTTAGTCTACTCAGGACCAGGCTGCTGGGCTTCGTCTTCAGCTGGGACCAGGCGAGCTTGGCCAGCGACAACGGATTCTTGGAGTTGGCCATGTGCGATTTGAGCTCCGGCAGGCTCAGCGATATGGAATTGGAGCGAAAGAACTTGGTGCCGGGCGAGGAGGCCGGACTGATCGGTGCACTGCTGCTCGCGTCCTGGCAATAGGTGCTGTTGTGGTGCTTCAGCTCGTCGGCGCTACGGTATTCGTTCGCGCAGATGGGACACGAGTAGACGGCGTCGTCGCCCTCGCCAATCGGGACGGCCAAGCCGCGTGCGTTCAGCAGCAGATTCTTGATGATGGAGTTGTTCGGCGGCGCCGCGGCAGCTGTTGCTGTGCTCTTGGGCAGCACAACAGCAACAGTTGTTGCTGCTGATGTTACTGTTGCTGCTGTTGCTGCTGTTGCTGCTGCTGGTTTCGTTGGCTTCGTTTTGGCCGACAAATTCAGCGGCTGCACGTGATTGGCTGCCGACAACTGTTGCTGCTGCTGCTGTTGCTGTTGCTGCTGCGGCTCCAACTTGGGCACAGGTGTTGCCGGATCCTGGCGATACTGCAGCGTTTGCAGCGGCAGCGGCGCCGGCGGCGGCGGCAGCTTCACATTTGCCGTCGCCGTCGCTTTGAGGCTGGCATAGCCGCTGTTGCTGCTGCTGCTGCTGCTGCGCTTCAACAGCCCGTTGGCAGGCTCCAATTGTTGTTGTTGCTGCTGCAAATACATTTGGAATTGCTGCTGCTGCTGCTGCTGTTGTTGCAACTGTTGCTGCAAATGCAGCTGCTGCTGTTTTTGTACTATAACCTGCGCCAGATTCACTTTGGTTTCGCCCAGCTGCGGATTGTTGTTGCTGCTGTTGTTGCTGTTGTTGGTGTGCGCTGTTGTTAGATTGCCGCTGCTGCTGCTGCTGTTGTTGTTGGCATTGTTGAAACTGCGCGAACGATTCAGCTGCTTGGGGTACTTCTTCTGCAGCAATATCTCCTTGTTCTCCACAATGGCCTCGTTCTGTGAGATCAGCTTCGAGATGTGCTCCTGCACCTTCTCCACATTCTGCAGCAGAACGAGAATTAATATTAGTATTTTTTCCAATTTGATTTCAGCATTTCAAAACTTACCACTTGCATGCCGCTGGCAAAGCTGCTCAGATTGGCAGTGGGCGTCGGTGTCGCTGCTGTGGGCGTGGCTGGCGCAGGCAGCGCTGCTGCGCTCGCTGTAATCGACGCCTGTTGGCTATTCGAGCGCACCAGCTGCAGAAAAAAAAACAGCATTAACATTATTTAAGAAACATTATATAAATTTATTATTATATTATAATTTGTATTGCTCAGCAAAAAATGGATTTTCCTTAGAGCTCAACTTGAATTTAAATAAAAATAATTTCAGATGTATATATAGAATACTACGATTTGCCACGCCCACTAAGGGAGTAGTCAAAAAATGTATGATGCAAACTTTAGAGGAATATTCATCAGTATTGTGTCTAAATAAATTTGATATACTTGGCTTTAAAATTGATTGAGATTAGATTAGATTAGATTTGCGTTTTGCCACGCCTACTGTCGGCGTAGCCAAAAAAAAATTACACTATAACTGCAGCTGGCTTAAAGGAGTTTATATTCCAAGTTTGAAGCCTCTAGCTGCAATAGCAGCGAAAATAATTGAGTTGCCAGAAACAGAAACGGACCCAATATGCCTTTTTTTCCTGCCCTGATTGGGTATAAAAATTGGGTATATTTGCTAATGAGTTTACCTGCTGCTGCTGCGGCGGCGGCGGTGGTTGTGGCAGTTGCTGTTGCTGCGCTTTCAGCAGTGGCGAATGTTGTTGCTGCTGTTGGTGTTGTTGTTGTTGTTGGTGGTGATGTTGCTGCTGCTGCTGTTGTTGCTGCAGCTGAAAATGCTGCAACTGCAGCTGCTGAAAGGCGAGCGCCTGCTGATGTATGGCAGCTGTGGCGGGATTGAAATACTGCGGCGGCTGGCTCAGATAGTAGACGCCCTGGGAGAGCGACGGCGGCGCGGGCAGAGCAACGGGATTGGCAGCAGCAGCAGCGGCCAGCAGCAGCGATTGCTGTACGTGCAGCTGCTGCTGCTGCTGCTGCAGCTGCTGCTGCTGCTGCTGCTGCTGATGTTGCTGCTGCTGCTGCTGTTGTTGCTGTTGCTGTTGTAGCTGCAATTGCAGCTGATGCGAATTGATGTGATTGTTGAGCTTCAGTTGGGTGCTGGGCGAGAGAGTTGGATGCACCAGCAGCGTGGGATGCGGCAGCTTTTGTTGCTGCTGCTGTTGCTGCTGTTGATGCGGTTGCTGCGGCAGTGCCTGCTGCTGTTGCAGAACCTGCTGCTGCTGCTGCTGTTGCTGCTGCTGTTGCTGTTGCTGCTGCTGCTGCTGCTGCTGTTGCTCCTTGCTGCTGCCCGGCGCATAGAGCGCCGCATTGTGGAACTTGGGCTTATACGGTTTGTAGTCGAAGGATTGGCGATGTTGCGCCGTCGCCGAGTGGAGCGTGTCCGCGGTGGTGGGGGGCAGTGTGCCGGCAGCGGGCGAGCCCAGCGGCAGCTGTTGCATGTGCTGCGGCAGCGGCGGCTGCTGCAAGTAGGCGCTCTTCGCAGCCGACAGCGTCGATGGCGATGGCGTTGGCGAGGCCATCGGCTCGTCAAAAGGCGAATCCGCACGACTCAGCTACAATAAAAAGAAAATTATTAATTAATATACATTTTTTATTTTTTATCTTGATGTTAATAGCAGGACTCTATACAACATAAGTTCATAAATTATGTTAAACTAACAGAGCTCGCACTCTTAATTATATAGTTAGCAACCTTACGGAAAACTCTTATGTTAAGCTAACAGCTTTCTAATTTAAAATAGTTTACATTGTATGAGCATAAAAATACTATGTTAAACTAACAGAATTCTCACTTCACCTAAAAACTAGCTAGTTTTAAATAATCAAAATTAAAATTATTTTTAATTATAATTATTCACTCAGTTCCTTATAGTTTATTTTTGTAATTTTAAGTCAACTTTTATTATTACTATTTTTATTTAGTTTCCTCTACTGTATCAAACTTGTTACATACTGTTTAACATACTGTTACATTTATGCTAAACTAACAGAAATCTCACACAGTTCCCTTAAAAATGTAAACTACTATTTAACATACTGTTAAACTAATAGAAATCTCCACTTACCACTTCGACGCTTAGCAGCTCGGAGCTGCTGTTGCTCAGCTCCCCGTCGCCGTCCTGATCGGACATCCCGTCCGCCTCGTGGGCGGGCACATCGTAGCCGCGACTGCGCGCCGCATGCGAACGGGATCGGCAGTGCTTGTAGAGGTTGCTCTTCGTTTTGAAGGCGATGCCGCAGGTGTCGCACGGATACGGACGTTCGTTGGTGTGCGCCCGAATGTGCTTCTGCAGCACGGATGGCTTGGCGCAGTTCATGTTGCAAAAGGGGCACGCATAGCGACTAGCTGTTGCTGCTGTTGCAGTAGCTGTTGCTGTTGCTGTTGCGGTTGCTGTTACAGCTGCTGCTGCTGTTGTTACCGTTGCTGCTGTAACTGTTGCTGCTGCTGCTGGCGTTGGCTGTGTTTGTTGCTGGTGCTGTGCGAATGTTGCTGGCGATAATGTTGCATTGCTGGCATAGTTACTGTTGCTGCTGTTGCTAGTGTTGTTGTTGCTGTTGCTGAGCGGTGTGCGTGTTCTGGGCGCACCAGCAACATTTTTACTACTATTGTTGTTGTTGCTCTCATCATGGCTGTTGTTGTTGTTGTTATTGTTGGCACTGAATTCATTTTTAGCCAGCAGCAACGTCATGTGTCCATTGGCCACCGACGACGACGACGACGACGACGACGACGGCGGCAACGGCGGCGGTGGCGACAACGAGCTGTTCGAGGAGAGCGACGTGGTGCGCACAACAACATCGCCCGTCTCCGGTTCGGTGGTGCTGGCCAAACGCTTAAACTTTTTGTGCAAATAGCGCAAATTGTTTGAGTTTGTCCAATCGACAATTGCGGCTGCTGCAACTGCCGCATCAGCGCTGGCTGGCATCGCAGTGTTGCTGCTGTTGTTGTTGCTGCTGCTGTTGGTGGTGTTGTTGGTGGTTGTGGCCACGCTGCTAGCCACATGCTGTAGCGTCATTTTGCTATCACTTATGTTCGCTTTATCTCTAGCCTTAAACTCATAATTATTCTCACTAATACTATTATCACTGTGGTTGTTGTTGTTGTTGTTGTTGTTGTTGTTGATGTGGTTGTGGTTGCTGCTGCTGTCGTTTATTTTAGCTGGCAACTCGCTTTGTTTATCTCGTGTGCTCTTGTTGTCAATAGATGTTGTTGCTGTCGTAGTTGTTGCAGCTGCTGTTGTCGTTGTTGCTGCTGCTGTTTCAGTTTTGCTGTTGACTTTGTTGCTATTGGATTTAAGTGTTGTTGCTGTTGTTGTTGCAGCAATAATGTTGCTGCTGCGATATGTTTGCTTCTTAGTTGTTGTCGACGTTGCTGTTGCTGCTGCTGCGGCTGCTGCTGCTGCTGTTGCACGTCGTGTGCTGCTTACTTTGTTATTGTTATTATTGTTGTTGCTGCTATTGTTGTTTTTGTATTGTTTGCTCGCTGTTTTGTAATGTTTCGCTGTATTTGTTGCTGTTGCACTTTCCATAGTATCATCGAATTTGCTCGCCTGCGATGTGTTGGCCGCAGGCTCATCTAAAAAAATAATAAATTTAAGATCAATATTAATTAAAATCAAAGATTTAAACGGAAAATTTAATTTTTGTTTATTTCTAAAAGTCTCGAAATATTTTTATTCCTGCTAAAGTTTTTGGTTGCAGCTTAAAACTTATTAAACAAAGCTTTAGTACAAAAGTTTTTATACAACAAGGAAATCTTATTTGGCCGCGCAAAGCCGGTTAATGCTGGATACATAAATATCCAATGTCAGCTACTTTCCAGAACTAGAGCAATCTACTAAATATTTAGTTGTTGCACTTAAAATTCACAGCAGCCCATCCCCTTAAGAGGCGGCACACCAATACACACACCCACACACACACACTTTAACAATTATTATCGCAGCTAATTGAGCTCTCAATCTTATCAGCTGCGAAAGCTGATAAAGTGCTAATTGGCCAAAGTTTGTTGGGCTTAGAAAAATGCGAAATTATCTAGCCAAAAATAAATAAAAATGATTTATCAGTGCAAAAATAATGCAAGTTGTCTTTTGTTTGTTGTTTTTTTTTTTTTTAGTTCAAAGTAAGTTAAATATAAAATAATAAAAAATATTTATTTTTTTTTTAATTTTGCCCACAATTTTCACACTAACTGATTTATTGAATAATATTAGATATCAGGAAGCAGAAAGCTTTCAATAAATATCTCATCAACTTTCTATTTCATTCGGCGCTAAGCTCACCTGTTGCTCGACGGGCACGCACAAACCCCCAAAGTCCAAGCCCCAAGACCGAAACCGAAATAGAAAATATAAAAAAGAAACCCATCCCAAACTAAAACAAACAAGACAGAGCTTGAGTGAGGAGTACACGACCAGAAGATACCTTGCATCCAACTACATATACTCCCCCATAAGAAATGAATTCTTGAATAACTTCTAAGATAATATTTAATTTTTTTTTTTCATTTTCAGCATTTAAAAATATTATTGAATTTTTCTCAATTTTAAAGAGAGTTGAAAGAATGTTATCAAATATTAAAATATTCTTGATCTGCCTTTAGCTCTTATAGTTTCAGAGCTATGCTCAAAAAATATAAAATCGATATTTATCGATCATTTAAAAATTAACCCAATCTGCAAAAACTTAAAAACCCAGAATTCAAATCCAAGATCAAGAATATTATATGTATGTATGCCTGTTACATACATTCCCACAAAACCATTATACCCCATTTACCCACTATCATTAAGTTCAGAGTATAATAAAAAAAAAAACAACTACAAACAAGCAGAGAGCAAACGGCAAACAAGTGGATTGAAGTGCGCTGATTGTTGTTGGGCCGCCTTATCAGCGTCATTTACACCCTACATCTATACTCCACGTATATATGTATATGTATAATCTCTATGTGAACAATTAGTAAATCCAGTGAGAGGCTGAAACAGAGCTCGCGGCGCGCGCGTTAATTGACTTTAGCTATAGTCTCGACTCATACGGTTTATAATATATACAAATATATAATTTGCTATTTAGCAACTTGTGTTTACTTATCTTTATCAACAGTTGAAATGAAAATAATAATACGAAATTTGGCCAAAAATTCCATTGATAATGTCGAGCTGGTTGTCGTTGTTATCAGCTTGTGGATTTACCTGGTCCCCCCATTACTCACACAATCAAACCAATTGCAAATCCCAACCCCCTCCCATATATATAATAGGATTCATATGTATGTAATTATACGTAGACCCATAGACGACGCCTTTGACGTCAGGTAATTCAACAATTTACAAGTGTCATACGGAAGAGATTAGTGGTATCGTACTCAGTACTCGTTTTATGACGCCGATTAAGCATCGGAATAAACAACAATTACATAACATTACACCTCCCCTCTCGCTGTGAATGGTTTAATTTGCGAGGCGCCAAAAGGAATTTCCCACAAGTGCCCAGCATCGATTATATGGAATTTCTGCACTCACTACGTATGTATGTATGTGTTAGTATATACATATGTATAGTATTTATGGAATGGCGAGCGTTGGTCACATTTCAAGCTGGCGCTGACACTGGTTCTGTGTGATCATCATGTTACAGTTATGCAACATGCATGAGATGTTTTTAATTCTCGATTAAAATCTAAATTTAAACTATTTCAACTTGTAAGCCAATTCAATACTAAATACCTAAACTGAGGGGCATTCCTTATGTCTAAGCTCAGCGATAAGCGTAATCAACTGTACAAAAAAAAAATATTTTATTTTTCTATATTTACATTGGGACGCAGCGAGAAAAAAAAACAAATATTTAAATAGGTTTATTATCACGACTTTGACTTTGTTCAACGATTCATTGTTGCTGTTAGTTTTTAATATTAGGAATTTAGTTTGAAGCCTAAGTTACTAGATATGTAAATAGACATAGTATATGCACAGAGCTGTAATTTACGCATATAACGAGTAAATATGTATTTGCACGCGCATTGCATTTTGCTATCGTATTTCCATACAGAGTGTGCAAAGTGCAATTCCTCAATAAATAGCGGATTATCAGGTGAAATAAATCCGACTGGTCACACTCTACTAATAGGCTGAACGATGCAAAATAAGGCAGCCATACGTCACACAAGAGCTTTTTATGCACTCAACGCATGCCTGATTGACGGCCTCTCACTCACTCACGCGTGCCCTACTCTCAACCGAACACACACAAACACAGATGCAGCACCACCCACATGACAATGGGTGTGTGTACAATAAGCACAGGGCGCCACACTCTGTCTCTGTCTGCCAGTCAGTCTTAACTCTGCGTCATTTGCAGCTGCAAACAGTGTGTTCAAAAAGGTAAAAACTGAAACGTAGCTTGGTCTGTTGTGGGCACTTAGCAATTGTTAATAATTTATAAGCGCCCCACATGTGTACTCACAATCGTACTTACTACTCAAAAACTCGTGCAAATCGCGGCGGTAAAAACACGTAAAATTCGCGGAAATGATACGGAATTCCAATGAAGCCAAAGCGTCTGATAAAAAAAAAACGAAGGCGAAGAAAGGAAATGACAACTAAAGCAGTAAAAATTAAACGATGAGCACACACTCGCACACACACACACGTACACACTTGCACAATTAATTTGCATTGAATATGAATAGTGCAATATGCTAAACTCGTCGTACCTGTGACTCAGTTGCTCTCTCGCACTCTCTCTCTTTTACTCTTTCTATGAATATCAATACCGATTGTCACAGTTATCGATAAATAAGGCATCAATTGGGAATAAAAACCGAAAATATGACAAAAGTGCGGCCATCAGTTTAAGGCGCTCGCGACAACGAACAAGCGACCAGCGAGCATGAAACAGTTAAAGACAACTAGACGAGGCGAGCTGAAAAATTCATTCAAAGACCAGTGCCCAAGTGGCAAAAGCAACACAGCAGCAACAACAAAAACCAGACAAATCACTGTGTGCGAGAGTGTGCAAAAGAAAACGAAGAAGCGACGCGACGCGGCGAAAGAGCAGCGCGAAAACAAAAGCACACTGACACATACATACATATAAATAAATATACATATACAAGAAAGCCCAAAACCAGGCAGCAACGCAACAGTGAGTAGAAATGAGTAAAAAAAAATAAACAAAAACCGTACAATAATCAAAAAATTAAACGCGCCAGGGAAAGGCAGAGGCAAAGCAGAAGGAACGACAGCAAAACGTCAACGTCTCCGTCGCCGCATACCGCAATGTTCGCCGCACACTCGTCGTCTCGCATACTGTTGCAAATTGTCAATCAAAAGTAAGCACAGGGTCGCTGCTGAGAAATGATCAAATCAAGCAAAAACGTAGCCCCCAACAACAACAACAACAACAACAGGTGACGTGAAGTGGGGGGAATACAACACGACGGCTGTCGCCAGCCTGTACCGCGCTATTGTTGATTACGTACGTATATACACATAAACATATATATATATATAAACATTTACACACACACACATATGCCTAAACACGCGCACGCACACACATGCCCAAGCCCCCACCAATAAATGTGTACATACGCGAATTTTTGCTGACTAAGGAAGGTCTGGGGAGCACCAGCAGCAACGTCGACGAAACGATAACAACAAAAGCATTTAAAACGTAGAAGCACAGCACAAAACGTAGCAGTGGAAAAAAGTGATAATAAAATAATAATTGCTACACACACAATCACTCACTCACGCTCTCGTACAATCATACATATGTACATGTGCATATGCGACACGATCGTCTGAGAGCGTGAGCGAGAGCGCCAAATAGCTAGAGTTGCCGCAGCTGTCCACACACGAACACAGAGCCTCACCTCTTCGCACGCCAAGCCATTACACACGAGTGGAGCACGAACAGCCATGTGCATTTAGCCTGTTTTCACTCACACCACTGTACACACTCGATGCATGTGTTTATGTGTGTGTGCGTCTGTACACAAAAGCAACATGACTAATCCAAACAACTTGACAACACTGTCGCCGTCGCCGCTGCCGCTGGCGTCGCTGTGGCCGAGCGCTGACGCTGCCTGCGCTTTGCTTTTGTGTATTATATTGAGTCAATTCACAAGAAACGAGGAAACCCGCCATCGTCGTCGTCGTCGTCGTTGTTATTATTGTTGTTGCTTGAATTTGTTTGTATTTATGTGAGTGAGTGTGGGCATGTGTTGGCTTGTGTTGTCTGTTGGCTGTGTGTGAGCATGAATCAAGCTAAAAATTTTAATAATTTTGCTCGTTTTGTTGTTGCTTTCTGCCCGCACTGGAAACGAGTTTAGCTTGTTGAGCGCAAGCTGCATGTGTGTGTGTGTGTGTGTGAGTTAGTGAGTTCACTGTTGGGCCTGGTTGGGGACTGTGTTTTGGGCAGCGCTACTTGTTTTCAGCGAGACGGCCGATAATATGACGACACCAATACAAATGCGATAGCCACTTGGACACTTGGCGCTATTAAGAGCGCTTGATAACCGCTTCTTATACCCTGTGTCAATTGAAAGTGGCCAAATAAGGGTATAGGGCAAACCCCTAAAAAAATCTCTATATCTCGCAGATGTTTACAATTTATTTCGATATATTCTTTATTTAATTTATATCGATTTAAAAATATTAAGTTTGCTTAAAAATTCGCAGCTGCATACAGGATATTTCTTTGTCGGTCACTCCCATACAGAGCACTCTTGTTTATTTTTTGCTTCTTTGATCACTCTTTTCTTTCTCTGTCTCCCGGCATTCGATGTGCTCTATGACGTACTCGTTGCTGCTGTTGTTGTTGTTGTTGTTCCTGTTACCGAGTCCCCCACTCGGCCACACTTGAGTGTTTGTCGGAAATCAAAATAATGCGATTAGGCAGCGCTAACGATCGTTGCTCTTCTTTATGCCTTCTTTCTTTCTTTTTATATAAACACACAAACACACACATTCGCAGACCTTGCTGATAATTTAGAAATTTCGGAGCCAGTGTTTCCACTTCAAAGTTTTGTTTACTTTGCCAGCGGTTTCCAGTAGCTGGGTAAACAAATCCCAAAATAATACACAAAAAATTCGCACTAATTTCGCTGATAAATTATTGAAAGTCTAAATTACCATGAGCCAGCGAATAATTCTGGCTAAACTGATAAAATTTGAACAATTCTGTAAAATATATATATCTATGCCAACAAAAGGTGTAAGAGGTCAAGGTACGTTTTAAGTTAATTCGAAATTAGATAAGATACAATCATATTCATACTATTCTTACAGCTGTGCGCATTCAGAATTCATTCAATCTGTAAAGTGAAGATGAACATTTTTTCATTATTTCTAAAAATCAATTTCGAATGAGTAACCGCTTTATGAAAATCTCCCGAATTTTGTCGAAATACATTTTTCTAGCGCGGAAATTCCCAAAAGTGCTTGACGTCAAGAAAATATTTGTGAAAATCTATTCGAAATTTTCACTTGAAATGCTGGCCAAAGCCAAGGCCTCAATTTACACAAAAAAAAAACATATAAATTATATGTATAAATGTATTATATATACGTCAGATTTTTTTTGGCACTACATTCTTTATATATGTACCTATAAGATCTTTGATATATTGAATATAAATACACACATTTTGTGGTAATTATTGAATTTTGTGGCACACGAAAATATTATTTCTGTATAAATTAGAATAAAATCGGAAATATAGTTTTTTTTATATATTCAAAATGGAGCATTAGGCAATATTACGGGCAAATTGCGTTTAATTTCTTGAATTGCCTTAATAACAAATAAAAATTTGGAAACAAGTTCAAAGCGATCCCGATAGAGATGATTCTTCTTCTTCTATTTGTTCGCTGTTCAAATTAAACAAAGAATAAATAGAGAACTGGACGATAAAAATAGTATGCAATATATATTCGTACGCCAAAAAGTGTTAAATAATTGCCAGCCCCAACATGTTGTTTACATACAAAACACGAAATTATAATAGATTCAATTATGCATACCCACTAAATATACTATATATATGATCTACAGTGGTTAAAAACTAATTAGAAACAAAGTTGATGATTATAGTTTATTGATAAATTGATTCACAGAAACGTGAAAAAGCAATTTAATTAAAGTTGTATTTTAATTAGTCGCAAATATTTGATCGAAATTTTATTAAGAAAAATGATTTTTCACTCTTTTTAAATAAGTTCTAGTTAAATTTATTTAAAAATCTGTCATTCTGTAATTTGTTAATGGGAATAAAAGCACAGCAAATACTTTCAATTTTTTCTTCTTTGTTTCTAATTAGTTGTTATTTGCTGTTTTGTTGTATATACAAATGCTCCCAATTTAGTTGCTTTTCATTTTCGTTTGATTTTGAGTTTTTCTCTGTTTTCATTTCCACTTTGCGCTGTGCCAAAATAAACTGAATTCTATGTATTTTTAATCGCCCAACTACGTAAGACGACATTCAAGTGTTTTTATTTTAGCCAGCACGCAGTTTCGCGTATATATTCTTTTGGACCACAACTATAATTATAGATCTGTCAATTGGCATTTTGTTTAGCACGTTTTTAGCTGGCACTTTGTATTTATTTTTTTGACATCTCTTCTTCATTCACATATATATTTGCCATAGCTTTTCATAACAGATTGTTGGCTAATTGTGTTTCTCTCCTCCCACATCCCGTTTTCTATTATATAATCCAATTAAAATGGAAGGGGGAGGGCTTTCCATACCAATCAAATTTTTATTGTGTGTATTCAGAATTTTCCACGAAATGATTTTGGGGGTGCAATTAAATCTTTATAAATAATAACAATAATATTGTGGTCAATATCGGTTTTGGCCGCGTGCTTTAAACCAAAAACAAATAATTAAATGAGCGAGAAACCAAAAAAAAATTCAACATTTCTTAAATCGTGCATTCAAGCGCAAAAATCTTCCGAAGACAGACATAAAAATAATATTAATATTTGAAATTCTTCTATTTGTTTATTTTTTTTTCTTCGTTTTTTTTTGGCTCTGTGGCATTTGAAGGACGGAAATGCTTTATATATTGTGTGTGTGGATTTTTGCATATTAGCAAAAAGTCGAAAATAAAAGCCAAAATAAGCAAGAAACAAATCAAAAGAGAAATGTGACACAAATTGAATACACTTTTTTGTTGCTTTTATCTTAAAATACTATAGATATTTTGACTGAGGTATTTCCCATTATTTAAAGATATATTATTGACATTTGTTTCTTTCCGAGAAATAGTTAATGAAGAGTGACAAACGCGCTGACAAAGTCGTGTGATCCGTCGTTAGGGGGTTTTATTATAATATTTGTTAAATTAAAAACGCTTACGTAGCGTGCACAAAATGCTTGCCAAACTGGTATTTTTATGAATTTTTGTTTTTGTTTTCACTAGTTTCCCCCCGCGGCAATTTGGGGGCAGGAACGGGGGCGGCGACTAAAGCGTAAAACAAACAGAAATCCATAGTTAATGGCCATAAATGTGATTTCTAGTTGTGTGTGTGTTTGTTTGGCTGATGATGCACACGCTTGAATAAACAGTTAAAAATGATTGTTGTTTAGAGCTAAATTATCAAAAGTTTGTCTGGCCGATGGAATTTTGCGCCCACGCCGCGCTTCGCATAGCCATATCAATTTGTATATCTGTTGAATGTATCTGTATCTGTTGCCATTTATCTTGTGAGTAGCTTGTATCTGTTGCCAAGGTCAGGGGTTGCCTTAGCCCAAGCCCATAAAAACATGTGTCGTAATATTCGTGGCAGGGCATTCCTCACACATACACACGAAAAACATACACACATACGCAGATAGGCCATAACTGTTGCACACTTAATTGTTCTCACAACGCTACATGGGCATCCCTTGCATTCACTCTCTCTCTTTCGCAATCGCTCTCACTCTAGACTAGGATGAGTTTTGTGTTTTGTTCACTTAAGTGGATTTCCACCTTTCGTCTCATTGTTTTGTTTCTTTGTTCTATGCCGTTTTGCCTGCCCTTCGTTGTGTCAATGACGTTGCCAGCCTTTTGTCTCGCTCGCTCTCCCAATGGCGACGTCTTTGCTGACGCTGTTGTTGACGGCAGGTATCCTGGCGCCGGCTTAATTTACGTGTAGTTCGTATGCCCGCATGCAGGTAGACAGCAAGACAGAGAGAGCGATAGTGGGAGAGACAGCGAATATGGTGAGAGCGTCAAGTATTTAGTTCAAGTCCAATGTGTTCCTTATTGCTGCAACGTGAAATTGAGCGCACAGCGTGACACATGCTCTCTTTCTAGCATGCGGCACTGCTGCTACTCACCCGAGCACATTTGTTTTTGTTGTTGTAGTTGTAGTTGTTGTTATTGCTTTGAACTCGGCATCAGATGGAGGAGAAGAAGAAGCAGATGATAAAGCAGAAACAGAAGATGAGCAGACCTCAGAATCACGAAAACGACCAACGCCACAATGCAACTACAACTACTACAGCGGGGGTTGCCCTGTTTATTGTTGTTGTTATTATTATCGTTTGACGTTGCTGTTGTTGTTCTTTTTGTGGCGCGCTACAAAACGTCGTTGTCGCTGCTGCGTCTTTGCTTTGGCTTTGACTTTTGTTTATTTTGAATTTTCATAAAATTTCTTGGAATTCCTGCACTCGCATTCAGCTGTTACGATTTGCCTTTAATTTTCTAATTAAATATAAATATACACACGCACACTCACTCACTCATTCACTCACACAGAAACACACACACGCACTGAGAGAGTGAAGCGACTTTTGCACTTTGTATTTTAAATATTTGATTTATTAGCATATTATGACATTATTTTTCGTTCGCTGTTTGCGCAGCACACAAAATTCTCAAACAACTCAAACTCAATTGTAAAACTCACTTTGCCATTGCTGCTGTTGTGATCTAATTTGATTAATTCAAAACTCGTTGGGGACGCACTGGCACACTTGCACTCGCATTTGCAGTCGAACTCGTACTCTCGCCTACACGTTGTCGTTCTTTAAATTGGCTTGTTTCTTTTTTTTTTTTATTTATTGTATTATTGCTATTTGTTTATGTTTCACTATTCATGCCTAGTGCCTGTCGCGGTATTCGTATTTCGCTGCGCTGCACTGCGCTCCGTTCCGTTCCGTTCCGGGCAGGCCAACTTAACAGCACGACGTTCGATCTTCGAATGTTCGATCAACTGTTGCTACTGTTGTTGTTGCCGACCGTCGACGTCATTGTGTGTGTGTGTGTGTGTGTGTGTATGTGTGTGTGTGTCAGTGTGCGAGCGGCTGCGGTTGAATTGAAAGAGCGCCCAATCGTTAAGCACTTTATGTGTAGATAAATATAAATGTACATTTTGCGTGTGTGTGAACAAATTTTTTGGCACATAGACACAATATTTATGCGTTGCTCGCAATTGAATTGTATTAGAAGGCATTTTTATTTTTAGCCCGCACCAACGCTAAACCGGCCCTGTGCTGGCTACATTCAAACAAATGTATGTATGTGTGTTGCCGCAGCGCAGCCAACAACAAACACAGCTAGTCAGCAAGTGCCAAGTCGTCGGCTGTTGCGCGTCGTGCCTGCTGTTTGTGTATGCGTACAACAGCTATATATACGTATGTATAGATGTATGTGTGCGTGTGTATGCTCTGCTTGTTGCTCAGGGAAGCCCCAAAGCACCCCGCGCGCAAATTTTTCTATTGTGGCTGCTGTTGCTGTTGTTACTGTTGTTATTGTAGCATGAGCAAAAGCGAATAAAAGAACTCGCTGCTGGGGCTGTTGCTCAAATAAGCAAGCGCCGTCAACGTCGTCGCGTTCTTGGCTTATTAGATCAATTGACTTTGTTTTTGTTGTGTTCTTTTTTTCTTCTTTTCATTTCGCTATTTTATTTGAATTTATTTTCAGTGCGCCATTTTCTGGTGCGTCGCTCAAGGAGGCGGTGGGTGGTGGGCAGGGCGCGGTCATATTTTTGCTGCTCTTGCGTCTGTACAGTTTTTGCGTTAATTTATATCAGATTTTATTATTTTTTTGGCGTTTGCAAATTTTTTATAGTTGTTGTTGGCTGAACATGAGACTTTGGTGTTGATTGTTATTTTATTGCGTTTGTTTGGCTATTAGTGTGTATGTGAATAAATATTGAAGATTGCCCTTAATGGTTAATTTCAAGTTGGGTGCGATTTCTAACAAGGAGGCGCTTTTAATGTGCTGATTAGAATTTCAAGTGTCGGAGTACAGTTATGTAGTTAGTGTGCAAGTGTGTTATCGGCATATCGATAAACAAAACGTTCTGTGTGATTGATTATATTACTTACTTGGCTAGATTTTTTAGTAATCTATAAATTTGTATAGCTGCAAATAGGTGCATTATATTTTCAATAACAATTATCGATAATTGTAAATAATCTGGCCAACAAGGATCTATGTTTCTTATGACAGCTTTATTCCGTTGCACAAAAAGCCATAATCGACTATCGATAACAATTATCGATAAATGCAACGTAATATTTTACTTTAGCTTTTTAGTTATCAACAGCTGTTTACTGTGGGATTCATATTTATTAAATAATCGACTATCGACAATAATCGCCTGTGCATATTCAATTAAAACTAACTGAATTTGACTTGACAACAACAAGAGCAACAACAATAAATACCGTTGACTCTCTCGTCTAGTCCAGAGACCCAAATATCAACGCAAATCGAACGGAAGCGAATCGATAAGAGTGCCTATCGACAATGCATGTTACAAGCGGACCAACAGAAATAGTTTGAATGTGAATATACATACATATAGACAGAAATACATGTGTACATAGATATGTGTGCACATATTTAGACAGTTGACGTACGATAAGGCTCGACAGCAACAACCGCTGAGGTAAACAATCTAATCAATAAACATAATAAAAAAAAAGAAACCATGACGAGCCGCGTCTACGCACTCAACACTCGACATGCATGTGTTGGTAAGCTGTATTTAAGTGTAATTGTAATGTGAGCAATCGCATAGTCAAAGAGTCTGACGCCCCCTCCCCTCTCTCTCTTGGTCTCTTTGCACTCTCTGCTCTCGTGCACGCGACGATTGATTACAGGCAATAAAACGTCTTTCGAACCGATTGACTTAAAAATAAACACAGACAATACTGAACAATTAACACAATTGTGCATGTGTGTGGTAGAGGGAGAGAGAGAGGGAGGCTTTGCCATCGAGACACAAGTGGCCCCAAAACTGCAGCGTTGACGACGTCTTATTCATTCACGCATTGAGTAATCGATATAGACACACACACACACATACACACTGGCCAGCGCCAAATGAAACCATTAAGCGCAACATAAAACAGACGAGAGAGAGAGAGAGAGAGAGAGACGAAATATGGGAGACATTGCAACCAGAAGCTACGATCGAACAGTGCCGCCAAAGTGGCGGCTACAGCGCAGACGGACAAGCAAAGCACAAACAATCAGTGGAGCCACAACAGCAACAACAACATGAACCATAACAACAACTACAACAACAACAATAGCAACGGCGACGGCGACGTGATCATGTCTGGACAGTTCAGCAATGCTGGCGACGTTGTCGGCTCCAACTTTGTTATTATTACCGCTCGTGCACATGCCCCTCAAACACAACTGCCCACGATTTGAATGCTGTTGTTTTTGTTTTTATTTGTGCTGTTGTTGTTGCGGTTGCTGTTGCTGTTGCACTCGGCTCTTGTCGTTGGAACAGGTTTGAACTCGAACCGGAGTCGTCGCTTTGCGTCGATATTAAACGTAATGAATAGAGTTAACTTCTTTAATTGAGCAGCAACGTCGTGAAACGCACGACGAAAACGAAGCGACAATCAAAACCAATTGAATGTACACATGGCAAATATGAAGAGATAAAGAGAGAGAGAGAGAGGTGCGGCAAGAGAACTTACTCACACTTAAGTGTGACCACACATAAGTGTAAACACATGATGACCTGTTGAGCTTTGAGTGTTGAGCTTTAGGGTTGAGCGATTTTTTTGTACTCATTCACAAAGTGAAGAGCATATTGGATTTGTAAATTGTGCGTTTGAAATAAATTATATATTAGGATTATATTATAATGTATCTATAATCTTAATATATGTATATATCTTGTTCATATCTATCATTATTTAGAGCGAATATTAAACGAGTATTGTGCAGTCGTTTATACCCGACTGCAATGTTCTTTTTGCTGCAGTCACGTTTAAAATGGCTAACTGTGACTGTGCACCTGTTGCACTTAATTTGTAGTCACAATGTTATTTGTTAGTCACACTCAAGAATTTTTTGCTCAGCTCTAACGAACGGGCCAAAGTTGAGGCTGCCTTTACGGCTAATCAAACTCAAATACAGCAGCAACAAAATATCAAATGCTTAGTCATGTTTTTGGCCCATTGAGCATTGCATAGTTTTGGGCGTCAGCTCAGCCAAAGTTTGAGTTAAGGATATAATTGGAAATCCGTTCAATTGATGTGAGCGGTTTCTACCATTTCCATAAGGTTTAATTATAATTATTTTTGTGCTGTCAGCAGAGTATGGCTTCCTCCGCTCAAACATTCTGAAGGCTAACAAATGACGTTATGCGTCAGCACCAAATAAATTTGGACCTTAGTCAACATTAGTCAAACCGTAGACAAAACTGTCAGTTCAGTCAAATGACTAAAGTGCGCACCCAAAAATATATACAAAGAAAAAAAAATACAAAAAATACAAAATAGACATAGAGACCAATTTGGAGACAGAGTCAAAGTCGACGGTCGTTTCGAACAGGCCACTAAAGTTGGCTATTATAACATGTTGATTGCTCATTTGTTGACACGCAACGTTTGCCGTGTGTCTATTTTAAGACAGCTACAGAAAAAGAGAGAGAAAAATACCAAACAAAAACAGGAAAATAACCAGTACCAAATCATATTCCAGACCAAGATACCCTGCAGCACAATAGAAATAGCTTAGATATATTGTACTTAGATATTTAAAAAGTTGAAAAGTTCTTAAACTTTTCTAAAAAAGTTGTCGGTGGTCTGGTTTGCGGTTCGAGCCAATGTGGTGTCTGTTTTTTTTTTTTTAGATCAAAGAACTATTTAAAGAGATATATGTTCGGTTTGGATTGAGGTTTAAGGTTTTAAACATTATTTGAAATGCATAGAAATACCAGTCGTGTATACCCCTTTGTCTACAGGGTATAAACAGTGTCAATTTCGGTTAATATTCGCACAACTCAACCAGCCAAAAACAACAACGATTGAATATGTGAACTGTATATGTATATATGCCTATATATCTGGTCTCTGGTCTATGAATGACGATGGCTGCCAGACCATAAAACTAGTAACAACAACAACCACTACGGCAATCGCTAGGTGCGCGCACGTCATGAGCATTTGCATATTTGTATTTTGTATTTCGCATATTGTAGATACGTGAAATGTATCTACAGTCATGGCGATTGAACATTGGCAGCTGACTGCGATTGCGACGCGGTTCGGACGGTGTTGGGGGGGCTGGGGCTGTGCTCGACTGCCAATAGCAACAACATTTTTCGATCATTCGCAGTCGCACCGACAGACCGACAGACTGACTAACACAAACATCGATTCGCCCTAGCTGAAGGTAGACAGTGTGAAAAATGTACTGAAACTTACATCAATTTTCAGGTGTTTCGGGTTGTGGGTGCAGTAATTTTAAGCCAAGTGGTTCTCTTATACATATATATGTAAAGCTTTACATGTTTATTTATTATTTTGTATTGTAGTTAGAACGGTGCAAACAAATTTTGTGAAAAGTTGTTTGAGTATTTGAGGTAGTATTTTTAGTATGTCCTTTTCTCTAGAATTCAATTATTTTCGGAGCTATTGAAACTAGAGATCTGATATTTTGAATATATACTTGTGCACAACTACGTCATGCACATTGCCAAGCTTTTTTGGCTATTCCTTCTGTGGGCGTGGCAAATCGAAAATCCATATCATTCATAATTTTTAAACAATTTCTGATGCCCTCTTGGAAAGATTGATCCCAAAAATTACACAAAATAAATATTTTTCCAAAAT
Organism: Drosophila micromelanica; assembly: GCA_004143825.1. NCBI lineage: Eukaryota > Metazoa > Arthropoda > Insecta > Diptera > Drosophilidae > Drosophila > Drosophila micromelanica. The sequence continues at coordinate 50,361 of SCDY01000604.1, forward strand.
AACAATTATTAATTACAAGTTTTGATTATTTTACACGATTGATTTTTCCAATTAGTGTTTGTTTTTTATGGATTACATAAAAAATTATTTAATTTATCTTGCATTAATTGTTGCTTAATTTAAACCTAAGCTAAAAATATGTTTTAAAACTATTATTTACTTTTAAAATTTAAGATTGGAATACGCATTTACTTGTATTTCATCAGACGAACAAGTTTCGCGTCGTCTGTGTTTATAAAACGCGCAAAATTAAGAATCTAACAACATTTAACATGTGCTGGCCACACTGTAAGTGTGTGTGTGTGTGTGTGTGTGTGTAAGTGTGTGTGTATTTGCGCTGGCGTCGCACTGCTGTCTATCGCTCTGGCACTATAGTTCTGTGTCTCTGTCAGATTGTTGTTGTTGTTGTTGTTGGAGGTATCAGCGCATGAGTTCATTGTGTGTCATGTTGTGCTTGTTGTGTGTGTGTGTGCGTGTGTGTATGTGTGTGTGTGTACTTGGCTGCTGTGGCTGCTGATTGGGAATCGCCAGTTGGGCGACTGTTCAAGAGCTTTCCGAGTCGCTGTAGCTGCAAGGCACGCAGATACTTTTACACACACACACACATGCACACACGCACACACACACACGCACACACATTCCTGCCAGTGTGGCGTCTATGAATTTGGTTTTATATTAAGCAGTCGAGCAGCTCCGACGATCGCAGACTTGCGACGCCAATGAAAATATGCTGTGAATGTTCAGCTGCCGCTGATTGTCTCGCTTGTATCTGTAAATGTATCTGCAGCTAGAGCTGTAGCTGTGTATCTGTGTATCTGCAGCTGCATATTTGCATTGTGACAGCTGCTGCGAGCCCAAAACAGTTACAGATACAAGATACAGATACTTATTTCGCGCGGCCCCAGACAGCAGCGAGACAGCTTAATGACTTGCGTCAATGGATTTGCGCAGCGTTCTCTACCTGCAACTGCAACGGCGCTTGCTGCAAATCCCAGACTGGATGGCATCATTAAAATGACATTTTTAGCGGGTAAAACCCATAAAATCATCAATAGAAAGAGAATACTTGACATTTGGCCAAAACGGGGAAAAAGGGCTGCCAAAAGCCACTTGACGGCCAACCTTAGCGCTGGCTTAGCCCAGGTCCTGGCCGGCAGGTAGCCGCGCAGTCCTCTCGATTGTTTCCGTGGAAAATCCCGAGCAGTGTCATTGGCCAAACACAGTCGAGGACGAGTCGAGGCTTAGGACACGCTCGGTGTTTGCCATCGCATATCCTTGCAACGCATCTCGTATCCTAATTAGATTTGAAGTGTTCTCGGAACACCTTGTAAACAAAGTTAAATCAATTTACGAAACAACGAGCGTAACAAGCTAAAATTGCTGTTGTATTTAAGAGCCAAAGTGTCTGGATGAATATTTAGTTGGAATGCAAATAAACTTTGAAATGTAACACAAAATCGTTGAATTAGTAAATATGTATACTATATATAGATTTTGGAAAAGAGGGTGTGTCAAATTCAGTTTCTTTCTTGTTTTTGGAGGAGGTCGTCAGCAAATGTTTTTGAAATCGTTAAATTAGTTAATGCTTATCGATATATATCGATTTTGGAAGAGGAAGTATGTCAAATTAATTTTTCTTGTTTTCTTGTTTTTGAAAGGATTTATCAGTAAATTTGATTTAAAATCGTTAAATTAGTTAATGTGTATCGATATATATCGATTTTGGAAAAGATTTAGTTAAATTGTAAAATTGAATTTAAAACCCATAAATTTAGCTGTCTACGCCAATTAGTCTGAGCTTTTGTCGGGAAATCAATCGATAAATGCAAATATTCTAAATACACATTCATATTTTAAACACTAAATCATAGGCCAAGTAAAACTTGTTGCTCATTAGGGCCAACTTGAAGTTCATTGCAGTGTCAGCATTTACCGTATTAAATACATATACGTGTACATATATATAATCTTTGTCAGTACCATATCATATCTACGTCACGTAATCGGTTATCAGCGCGTTTGATAATGAAAGTGAAATGGCAAAAAGCAGCTGGCAAAAAGTTCGAATTATAGCAGCACAAAAAAAGTCGGTATATATATATGTGTATATATATATATTTGTAGCTGGAAACATATAGTATAGCATGCTTATGCCATAATCTCTTGTTGATACGCGCACCGAAACGTATCAAATTCTGTAAATGTGTGTACGTGTGTGTGTGTGACTTTTTTTTCCACAGGCAACGCATTTTGTTATTATTATTATTATTATTATTTATTTGTTCGGCGTGTGAGTGTATTTACTTCTATCATGAATCACGCCATTCGGTTTTTATCAACCAAAACGACTTCTATTTTATGCACACACACACACACGCATGTTTATCAATATATTACCGAGCATTGACATATATATAGTATATAAATAGAGTATAAATGGGCGCTCGTCTATATGTGTAATTGCTGGGTGCTTGTCAGCCCCATAATAACTGTATTAAACGGCATTACCCATTAAATAACTGGCACAGCGGAAGACCAGTGGAAAGAGGTGGGGTGGGGGTTGGGTGGGTACCCAACACAGAGAAATTCGTTTTTTAGATTGGGGGGTATTTCAATTTCGCTGTCAGTGATAACACGAGAGACAACACAGCCCAAAAAAACAGACAGACAGACAAAACGACAGACCGCGCATGAAGGTCAACGATATAAATATACCAGATACATATATCTATATATATATATACATACGTAAATATGTAATACCTCTCTAAAAGTGTCGTGACTGAATTTAAGTGTGCTCGATGCATGTCTCACTTTCTTTCTGATTACACACGCACAAAAACATTGGTTTATTTTTTACTAGCAAGTGTTATTATACCCTGAACCCATTGAAAATGGGTGAAACAGGGTATTATGGTTTTGTTGAAATGTATGTAACAGGTAGAAGGATGCATCTCCGACCCCATAAAGTATATATATTCTTGATCAGGACGACGAGCTGAGTTGATTTAGCCATGTCCGTCTGTCTGTCCGTCTGTCCGTCTGTATG